>CM076583.1:427596932-427879735 GCA_034641835.2 Pinus albicaulis | reverse complement strand
AATAAACCTCACACTCAGATTTTGTTGGGTGTGGAGCCTGATTATCTTGTTTATTTTGTATCACAGCGTTGGACCGTTGTACCTTAATGGGGGCAGCAACGCCGCCTGTAATTAAATGCTACCTGGGGGGTCCAGGGGGGGCGGCTGCGACTTCATGGAGTCCCCCCCTAGCCTGGGGTTTCGGGGGCAGCACTCTCGAAGCTAAAAACAGATGTAAAATTGCCTTGTAAAAGTATAGTAATTTCTAGTCAATCTGGGTCGTTCATTAGGCGGATGATCTGATGGTAGAAGTTATGTTTAGTTTATGGTTTTTTTTTTTGCCCTAGAAGGCACCCCCTCGCTTGTATGAGGGTATTGTATTGCAGCTGTGTATGGTATGTGTATTCTCAGAGTGAGAAACAGAGAAGAAGACTATGAGAGAGAACATAGGATATTATAGCGGATTTGCTGTAGGTTGCGTCTCTTTATTTTTGCTGGATAATAGAAAGGAAGGACTGGTTGTTCGGGGTGGACATAGCCCAAACTGGGTGAACCACGTATATTTGTGTCTCTCTGGTTTTATGTGTTTTGTGTGCTTGTGTTTTCCGCATATTTCATGTGTTTCATTGCTCTGTAGTATTTAATTTTCTAACAGATTTTCCTCTTAATTTATTTAAAATGTACATAATTTATAAAATCATTTAAAAAAACATCACCCCCTAAATCACTCAAATAAATAATAACAATTGAGTAGGATGCTCCTGCATCAACTTCATTGGGTGCATTTTAGATTAGCCAACCCTTGACATCATTTTTCTTTACAAAACAGGGAACTATCTGCTTCTACACTTATACCTTTCCAAAGCTCAAATTAAATTGATGAACTTTTTATTCTCTACCTAATCTACTTATCTGTGAAGATTAAACAGTTTGACAGATTTTCATTCTCTAATCTAACAACATGAAATTGGAAACATGATCAAATCAAGATTAAGCAGTTTGATTAGTCATAAGTTGTGGCATTTTGTACAAGATGCACACAAATTTATTTTTACAGAAAGTCAAACAAAAACTTTGAGGGTTGTAAATTGGAGCTTGTGATTCATCCCTCTCTTTTCTCTTTGGTTCAGATTTGAGCATTTGTGTTAGCCATCAGTATTTTTTACATGTTAGTGATGACTATATCTTCAGCTGAGTTTTCTAGAAATTGATTTCCTTATGTCAATATGTCATCCAGAAAACCCTCCCAAAACTTTTTTCGCCTTTCTACCTATTCAGTCCACCCCTGGCAAAACCAAAACCTCCTTGTCACAATCCTATCTAACCTCAGCCTTATTGGTCTGCCCATCAGCCTTAAAAAGCAAATACACATCTGTTTCAAAGGTCTCCCCTATGTTAGGAAGTGGCGTTTAGGACATTTCACCTTTGGCAATCATCAAAAAGCCAAAAAAGCCCTCATCTGCAGCATACCTATCATGACTGATCCCTTAATTTGCAAATGAAGTTGACAAACAGCCTTAAGTCGCGCCACTCATATTCCCTAGGTCTCAGCACTGCATGAAGCCCATTCTCAAGCTGACTAGTAGGTTTTTCACTGTGTTCTATGGTTCTACAAAGACAGGAAATATATTTCATCTCATGGAGTAAATGTTTGAGTTTACAGTTAGAGGAACAGCTGCTTCTAAGTGTATTATGAGCCCGAGGTAAAGCTGCAAAACAAAGGTCACTCATCAGGACCTTACAGCTCTTTCCAGCATGAAAATCACAGTAAGAAAGGGTCGCCACTGTCTCAGCTAAATGGTAAATTGTCAAGACCCAGAACCTCCTTCATTTACAAGCAGAGGGTTAGCGCGCCTCCTTCATACATAAGCAGAGGGCGCAAGCCAGTGTTGACTCAGAAGGTTGCAGAAGTCCAGGTTTGCCCTTACTGAAGCAATGAAACAATATCTTCAGGTTTCATGAATGTAATTGCTGACCATAACAGGATTATAGTGGAAATATGATAAGCTCAAAGGAAAGGGGAGTTTGGCCTGATAAAGGAGATCATCTGAAACTTTCAAGTCAGGTGAATGGTTGAAACTTTAGAAGGCCTGTCATCAGTAAACATCCAAAACATAAGGACCTTGTCTATCCACAAGATCAAATAGAACAGATGATAAACAATGCCATTACACAGGCAAGAGAAAGTGCTTGGTTTCTTTAAGGAAACACTGATCTTCATAGTCACAAAGTTTGTTTGTTAAAATAATCAATCATAAGATGCAACAAGCCAAATGTTTAATTCACCCTTAGGACAATGCAGGGAGACAGTATTACTCTGGCTAGGGTTTCTGCTGACATACAATGATGCTTGCAAGTGAACATGCTTAGACTGATGTTTTCCAAGTGGTCTACTTAACATCACCTTCAGAGAAAGGTTGTCTCGAAAAGGAATTGTTAAAAAACCTTCAAACACCTTATCTAATGGAGAGCCTCCTCCATGCATGAGTAGAGGGCCAAAGCTACTACAGGTGCTGAAACTGATTGATACAAGAAAGAGCAGTAGAAGGATATCAAAGACTGAAACAAGGTCACTACACAGATGAATGACAGCTCTGATAATGTAAAGATACTGATACTCCTGTTTCAAGGAACTCTCTGTCTGACTATACCTACAGTAGGAAAGGGGAAAATATTGAACATATCGTATGCTATTAATGCCAAAGGAGCAGTTGACTTAAAAAGGGGTTAAAGACCTTTCATGATCACCTATACAGAAATCAAAGGAAATCCTTCTGAGCAAACAAAGAAGTCTAGGGTGAAAGGATGCAACCTAAAAAGTGTATTTACAGTCCAGAGAAAAACTTGTGAAACACTCAGAAGCAACAATTTATCACTAGGGAAGTAAACAGTGACCAAGGTTGAGTCATAAAATGCATGATGACAAGTATGCAATGCTATGAATAGACAAAGAGACAATTTTGAACATGTGTGTGCCACTGATATCAAAAAGAAGATTTTCTCCTTGAGGAAAGGATCAAGCAGCAAAACAATATCATATGTCAAAAGTCCAAAGAGGCGCCTTCCAAGAAGGGGTGTTTACAACTTTTCAAATAATTTTGGTGCATTATGAAATAGCCCTTCTTTGCTAGCAATCACCAAGAGAGGGAGGCAGTGAACATAGTCCAGTCATGAAAGGGTGCTATTGACTAAAAGGGGTTTAATATACTGATCAGAACAGAATAAAGACTGTGTGCCCAAAAGCCCTGTTTTCATATTTTACAAGTTTGTCTTTTCAAAAGAGGAGGCGAATGGGTATATGATCTTATGATTAGGCAGAAGGAATTTGTTTTTGGTGAACTATCACTGTTTATATTCCCTAAAACAGACACAATGGTCATCATCCTAAAGGACAGTTTCAGCACAAAGATACAGTATAGCAAAAGCAGTGACAGGGATGTGGCACAGTGAGTTGTGAAGCAGAGAATCATGTTATAAAAAGAAACAGCTAGTAGAAGACACTTACAGACCAGAAGGAAACCTGTAAATCACCTAAGGACCAAGATTTTTAAACTGATTGCAAAGGCACGGGTGGTCTCCTGTAAGTAATAAGGCAGCTTTCAAAATACCTTTGACAGTTTTTGAATGACCTTTTCTTTCGTTGACATTGTCACCTAAATGCCAAAAAGAAGGACAAAGTCGAGGTTTGAAATATCTCTCTTATAAGAACAGGCATGTAACTCCACGAATAGGCAAGGCAAATGTGATGAACTATCACTGTTTAAAAAATAACTTGATGCAAACACTTTTTTGTATCATGTAGTGAATTGCCACTGTTTGAACGAAAAGCTTCACTATGTTCAAAATAGCCATAGGGTCTTTATCTTTTGAATATAGCCGTTGAAGGAGTGTCAAAGAATGAAATAGAGGAATAGTAAGCCACTTGTGAAATCCAAAAAACAAATTGCCGCAGCTCCCAAGCATCACAACGTGTTTTCAAGCAAATTGAGGTTTTCTGCACTGTTTTAGGGCGGCGTGACGGGCCTGGAAAGTGGCGCAACGTGCCTGGGCGTCGTTTTGCGAAGAGTTTTAACGTCGGCGCGACGTGCCTGTAGGCGGGCGCGACGTGCCTGTAGGTGCCCGCCCGACCGCACGACAAGCCCACCCGACGGCCTTTTCTCCGGCGCGACGGGTTTTATCCAGAGGTTGCCGCGCCCCTTTTTTAAGCTGTCCAGGGTTTCTTGCACCTTTCAAACGGGAAATCCATCAAGGTCGAGGTATTTTTATGAGCTCCCATCGTGTGCAAGGTTTTGATAAATGATAAAACTGTTTGAAAAACCCGTGCCTTGCTATTTTGCTAAACACAAAAAAACAAAGGCAGTTTCTTACACAGTGAGATGAAGTGATTGAAATACGAGGTTTTGTGACTGAGAACCCGTTGTATCATTTTCAAAATCATTATATCTATTAACAGCAGAGTTTTCAAGAGCAGAATGACTGTTGCCTATCTTACAAACACTCCTTGTAACAAACTGCCCCTCCTATTTCACTAGATTTCACTGCTGTAAATTTATTGACAGAGAATTTCTAAGGGTGGATAGGGCCATTTTTCTAGAAAGCAAGGTTTATTAGTGGTCGAATCTGAACTTGGAAGGCAGAGGTACAAAGGCAGTTTTTCTTGTTCTCTTAACACTTCACAAAGAAAGGAGCCTTTTTCTGAAGAACAGTTTGTTAGTGTGTGAAATTTGATATTAAAGCAGGGGTACAAGTATTTAGGTGGCTCCCTTAAAATCACACGCAAAAGAGGGTGTTTTCTAAAAACCATAGTGCATTGATATATCACCTAGCATAGCTCTGCTTTTCTTCCACTAAATGGTGTCATTTTGAAGAACTGTGGTTGTGATATGTTTCGAGGGAAGGTCATTTCTCAAGAACAGGGTACCAAAACACTTATCACAGCAAGCCTCTTCTAGAGATCTGCCCCTATTTCACTGTATTTCACTACTGGAGGTTGGTTGACAGAGAACTTCCAAAGGTAACAGCACAGTAAAAGGCAAAGTTATTGGTGTGTAAAGTTAAGATTAAGACAGAGGTACAGGTTGAAGACTTATTGACAGAGAGCTTCCAAAGATGATAGCATAGTAAAGGACAGAGATTGTTGATGGCTAGATGTTGACATTAAGGGCAGAAGTACCAAAGTGGTGTTGATTTTCTCAAAACTTCACAAGTGAAAATGGCCACTGTCTAAAGGGCAGAGTGCTTGGTGTTTGCATTTGATATTAAAACAGGGATCTTGAGCTACAGAGAAAGAGAACTCTTCACTTTCAGAAGCTAAACCAATTCGCCAGGCGCAAATTGAAGGTGGCACAAGAAAAATTGAAGAAATTGAAGGAGAGGCGCCTAGCACGGAAAGAGGAAAAAAGCATATCAGCCCTCGATATTCTAGCTTCAGCTTCGGAACATGTCTCTATGGACCCTTGAGGGTCATCCATGCCAATTTTGGGCCTGTTTCGAAAACTTTTTGTTTTTTGGCATTTTTGGGGTTTTCGCCAAAAACTCATAAATGCGCCATTTCAGTTTGAAGAGTCGTCGAGGGAGGAGGGTAATACCAATGGATTCCATAATTTCATGAGCAGCTCTCCAGCGATTTTCAGGGCATTTGAAGATCATTCGCCCCTCCAAATTGGCGAAAAACAGCCTCATTTTGCACATTCTGCCCGCCCTATCAGCAGCCTGCTATTTTCTGGGTTTTTGCACACAGGTATAGTTTTGAAGGACTTTCAGAGATCAGATTGAGATGATTCCACTTGCATTGGAAAGCAGACACAGAGAGCTTTCCAACGAGCCATCATGAGCCTCATTTCGACATCGGGAAGGCTTCCATTTGCATCCAGAAAGTCAGGGGACCTTTTTCAGGCATAAATATGAAGTATTTTTGCAAATTTTGAACTCCAAAAATCTGCTTTTCCCAAATGTGCGTTAGGCTATTTTTATCATGGGAAAATCATGTAAAGTCAATATAATTTCCGTTTTTAGCAGTTTTTTAGATATTTTATTAGATATTTTGTGCCTTGGGCTTTGCAAAGCCTCAGGGACAAGTTTAGATATTTTGACTTGGCCAATGGGATAGCTAGTTGCTCCATGAGGTTTTCCTCCTTCTAGCCTATTTATCCCATGGTTCTCATTGTAAATCGGAGGCTGAACTTGAGAGAAGAATTAATGCATTGGTCATATGAGCTTTGAAGAATACACTTGAGTTATGATGTTTGGATTGCCTCTTGGATGCTTTTGAGAAATGTTGAAGGCTTGTTGATGGATTCCTTGACATGGTAGAATGGTATAGTGCTTCTTAATGTTGTTTTGTCTTCTAGTTTTCACTCATATTTCATTTTTCTTGCTGCTATAGATCGGTAAAGATTGATTTTGAGACATGCCCATGGAGGCACCTCAAAATTCCTGAATCTTCATAGCTTGATGTTTTCTTCTCCCTTAGTTATGCTAAAGAATTCTTAGCTGCTCTTTAGTAACCTAAGGTGTTGTTGCTAAGTTTTATTCATCAGTTCCATGTATTTTGAGTAGGATGTATGGTTTGCCCTACCTACCTATTAGCTGCCCATAGTTCTGTCCATAAAACTTTCTCTTTGACTGATTTGTTGATCATTTTGTTGAACCAAGGAGGCCTAGTCCCGATCTAGCCCTTTGCCTAAAACTATGAAAACTTATTTGTCCAAGTGCCCAATGACTTAGAGACTATGTTTAGGCGTTCCGGCATAGTTTATGGGTTGTTAGTTTGTCTCATGTGTTTTCCCCAAAGTCTGATAGCCTTTTCCCGAAGTTAGAGGGTCTTATACCTCTATGTATGGCTGGAATGTTTGATTTCTATGTATTGATTAGCTTATAGTTATTCCTAGCATGATAAATGGCTTGCTATTACATGTTTATGTCTGCTATTAACTAGTTTTCACTTGAAATCCCTTGTCTTTCACCAACTTATTGTTCATTTACTCCATTTTGCCCAGAGATCCCTTCCATTGTGAATCAAATCGGCCCTACAGCAGCTTTACATCATCGCCTCATTAGCTTCCTTGACCTGATTGACCCCATAGCCCAATTTATCTACATCTTGTTATCCAGTTTATGTATTTGATCAGTTTCATCCCTCACAAACTTAAAAAACCAAAAAACCAAAAACATGCTTCATAACTAGCCTAATATCAGAACATCGCAAGTAAACACACCGACATCTTTTACACTTATAGAGAGAGCCCTCTCTGAGTCCAGGAAGGCTAGGTCCTTGGGCTCCAAAGCTTGGTTTGATGTTACATCGTCATTTGGCTAGCCAATCGGCCAAATCACGGGACCCTAACAATTTGGAACCAATATCTTTTCCTAATCTAATCTACTGATAAGCCAAGTTTAAATAATTTGGCAAATCTTCATTCACAACCTATCAACAGAAATTTAAAGCTTGCTCAATCATGATTAGGTTGTATGACTGAACAAGACTTTATCTTCAAAAAGTAGTGGCATTTGGACTTACACACTTTCAAAAATATTCTTTTTGGTACGGGGCCTTACCTTTTTCTTTTTATCTGCCCTATTTTCTTCTTTTCTCTTTGTTTTTGTGTTTATTTTTCTGATCGTTTTCTTCAAACAGTGTTATATACAATGAATAAGCTTTAAACTGAGTACTTTCAACAAAAATAATGCTTGAGCATCTTGCCATTGACGGACCTCCGAATTAATTTGTTCCATCCATTTCTTGTAGAAAGAATGCATTGTTACCTCTTGCAGAATGGATAGTGTATGGGCCTTTCCACATATTTTCAAATTTTCCATGCTTGCCCTTGTCTTCTCTCCTTGAGTCCCATTTGAACACTTTGTCACCAATGTTTAAGTCATTTGCCTTGGTTCTTTTATCAAACAACTTTTTGATGTTTTCCTACTCTAGCTGTGTTATGTTATATACTTCCTCTCTGGTTTGCTGCAACTGGACAGTCTGATTTATTCTTCTTATCATGCCATCTTCTTCAGACTGTACTTCTTGGATCAGCTTCATGACTGGAAATCCTAGGCTTGTAGGAAAAATTGCATCTACTCCATACACTAGCTGATAGGGTGTCTATTCCAATTGATTTTTTACTTGTTAATCTGTTTACCCATAGTGCATGCACTAGTTTGTTGTGCCATGACTTTTTATTCTCTTCCAACAACTTTTTGATGATGTTCACCAAACTTTTGTTTGAGGATTCTGCTAACCCATTACCTTGAGGGTAATAATCTATAGAATGACCCAATGTAATATGATATTTGTGGCAAAAATCCACCATTTTCTTGGATCTAAAAGAAGCAGCATTGTCAGTGATAATCTTTCTAGGATAGCCAAATCTAGACAAAATATGGTTTTCAAGGAATTTGATGATTACTAAGTCTGTGGCAGTTCTAGAAGGGATGGCCTTTATCCATTTTGTAAAGTAGTCAGTTGTAGTGAGGATCCATTTGTGTTGGGCAGAGGAGGTAGGGTGGATTTCCCCAATGAAGTCTAGGCCCCACTGTTGAAAATGAGCTTCAACAAAAATAGGATACAAAGGTAAGGGCAATAGTTTTCTTTTGCCTTCAAAGATTTGGCACTTATGGTAGGCAATTACCATTTTATGGATGTCTTGAAAGTGGGTGGGCCAATAGTAACCAACTCTAAGGATTTTGTTGACAGTAGTTTTCCAATAGAGGTGGCCTCCACATTCTCCTTCATGAAACTCATGCTTGATCTTCTTTGCATCTTTCTTAGGCAAACATTTAAGCAATATACCACTAGCATTTTTCCAATATAAAATTTTATCTAAAATGTAGTAATTTATAGCCTTCAACTTTAAGAATCTAGCCTTAGTTTTGGACAAACCAGGAGGAACATTAAGATTAAATAGTACATATAAAATATCAGCATACCAAGATGAATTCAGAAAATATTCTTCAATAAGTGGAGTTGCCAACTCCTCCTATTCATCTAATGCATCAATCATATTCATGTCTAGTGCTTGGAAGTTTGTTTTAGCCATAAGTTTAGCCAATCTTTGTCCTTTGATCAGTTTAGTGGGCTTGATTTCTAAATCATATTTTAATATAACAACAATCCACTTTCCCCTTTTTCCATGAGGATCTTGTGTTAAGATGTTTTTTACCACTAAATGAGACACAAATGCAATGACATGTGAATGCAAAATGTAAACTCTGAAATATTTCAATGCTTTGATTAAGGCAAAAGCTTGTTTTTCCATTATGTTGTATTTCAGAGATGCATCTCTTAATGCTTTGCTGAAAAATGCAATGGGCTGCTCTTGTCCTTTCATGTTTTTCTATAACAGGACAACATCAACTGTATGTTATGATGAAAAGGGGAAAATGAAGAAGTTTTTGGTAAAATCATGGTTGATTAGAACTGGTGTTTAGGTAAGTGCTTTTTTTACCAGTTCAAAGGATTGTTTTGCTTTTATGGTCCATTTGAATTCTATTTATCTTTTCAGCATGTTTGTAATGTTTCTAAGGAGTTCAGCAAGGTTTGGTATGAACCTTCTTAAGAAATTGATCTTTCCAATGAAAGATTGTAGCTCTTTGATATTTCTATGATGATTGATTTGCAATATTCCTTCAATCCTTTTTTGGTCAATCTTAATTCCCTCTTTAGATATAATAGGGCCTAAACCTTTTCCTTCTTGAAGGCCAAACATAGCTTTCTTAGGATTTAAAGACAAACCATACTTTCTACATTTTTCAAAAAGTTTTCTTAAGTGAGCTAGGTGTTTTTCATCTGTTTTTTAATAGACTATGATGTCATCAAGGTAAATCACAATGAAGTAACCTATTTCTTCTGAGAAATTAATATCCATAGCTCTTTGGAAGGTGGCACCAACATTTATTAACCCAAAAGACATTCTCACATATATGAAAGTGTCCCAAGGTGTAGTGAAAGTTGCCTTGTGTTGATCATCTGGGTGTACCAGCACTTGATTGTATCCTGAAAAGCCATCTAGAAAATAAATTCTTTTAGAACCTACTACCCTTTGTAAGATGTGATCCATTTTTTGTAAAGGGTAGTTGTCATTTAATGAGACTTTATTTAAATTTTTGAAGTCTATGCATAGCCTAATCTCTCCTGTTTTCTTCCTCACTGATACAAGATTTGAAACCCATTTTGAATATCTTAGAGGGACTATTATTCCAGCATCATATATTTTCTTAATCTCTTTCTCAATCAGGGGTAGTTGTACAGGGTTTATTCTGCGCAATTTCTATTTAAAGGGCGTCTAGTTTTCTTTGAGGGGTATCTTATGATGAATTATCTCTATATCATATGATTTTAAATCTTCATAGCTCCAAGCAAAAACATCAGTAAATTCTCTAAAAAGCTCAAGATATTTATGTTTAATATGAGTTGGCAGTGTTTTAAACAGTTTGATCAATTTGGGCTTTTTTTCAATGCCTATATTGCACTCTTCTATTTCAGTTTTAGTGGGTTCCATTTTGGCTTTTTAGCAACATCATTAAAGTCAAATAGCTCTTCTAGAGGCACCAATTCTTTTTGCAAGTTATCAGTATTAGACTGCAACACTTCAAAGTCTTCTTTCTCTAAATTGGTGCACAACTCTATTTTATGTGTGTTTTCTTGGGTTAATAGATTTATGTCAGCAGTGTTAGGAGGTTCTTCTTTGTGATATTGTTCCTCAGCAGAGCAGTCTTCTTCATACTCTAAGTTTGAATTTGGCACTTCAAACCCATTTCTGGACTGCAGGAAATTCTCTATCTATTTATCTCCTTCAAAAACTTGCCAGTATTTTATGTTGTCAGGGACTGCTGGTCTATATTTGACTTGGACTGTGTATTGTTTGCTTTGATAAGGTTTTTGACATGTGCTGGCTGCAAATGCTAATCCATTGGCAAGAATGTTTTGGTTTCTAGGGACAAAGGTAAGCTCATATTCTATGAATGTTTTCAAGAGGACAATAGCGTCATCTCTATAGGCTTTTAATCTAGGACACTTTGCTGTGTATTCTCCATTTATCTACCTAATGACTAACTTTGAATCTCCATGAACAATTATTCTCTTAGCTGCTAATTTTTTCAGTAATTGTAGTCCTAAGAGGAGTGCTTCATATTCAGCTATGTTATTTGTGCATTGAAAGTTTAGCTTATATGAGTGACCTTCTACATGATTGTTTTCTGTGTTGTGTGTTGAGTCTCAAAATTGTTTTCCATATCAATACATATTTCCATTATGTCATAACCATTCAACTGTCATTTCATACTATTTGACCTAAAACCCTACATCAAGTAACCATTTTCATAAATATATGGGTTAGGATCCTTGTCTTCCAAAGTTATTTATTTTATGTGTTTAAAGTGAATTTATGATTAGAAGCTAGAAAATTTACATAGTTTCATATATGTGTGTGTGTGTGTGTGTGTGTGTGTGTGTGTTATGAGTTTTGTGACATGTGTAAGTCGAAAGGAAGCTTCTAAAAGACCTTTATGTGGCCTCCCAAAACCAAATTCGAATTTGAGTGGAGAAGATCATGGAATCATGAGAATATGTGTCTCATTTCCTATTTGTATTGAAACTCTAAGAGAACATGTGTCTTATCATTTCCTATTTTGATTGTAACTCTAGAGATATGGGGAGAGATTCATGGACTCTCATTAATGAGATAACTTCTCATATTTTTGTATAAATAGGGGAAGCTTTCTCCTATCAAGAGAGGTGAAAAATAGGAGAAGAAGAGAAAGAGTTATAGAATGTTTTGTAACAAGGCTTGAGATGGAATGGGATGTAGAGTTGTGAGTTTATCAATAAAGAAGTTTAGTAATCAAATGCTGGTTTGATTACACTTCTGACAAGCTAGGAGTCAACCAACTTAGTAGCAGAAGGCCCCTGCTTCTAAAGGAGGTTTTTATTATGCTTTTTAGATAGATTTATTCAATGTTTAGCAATTTCTGTTCATGCTTTAATTTCAGTTTTCAAATAGCTTAAATGCAACTATGAAGATTTGCCTTCCGAAACGTTTCAAGGAGATAGGAACTCTGTCTTCAGGATTGGAATAAAGATTGAAGTGTTGAGAAATATGGTTGCTTAGTTTACTGTTTTTACCTTTTAGAAGATAGTTGTCATTTGCTTGCTAAGAACTAAAGGTGTAATTAATTTCTCTGAAGCCATACCAAGGGGTCACAAGCTTCATATTTGGATGAGACTGATAAGTCAATTGCTCATTTAGTTAGTTTTAGAATACATTTCATTTCTTGTCATTTGCTTGCTAAGAATTAAGAGTGTAATTGATTTCTCCGAAGCCATACCAAGGGGTCACAAGCTTCATATTTGGATGAGACCGATAAGTCAATTATTCACTTAGTTGGTTTTAGTTAGAAGATCCTCATTCCATTGCAACAAAACAATCTTCTTAAAGGTCATCCTGAAAGAAACTAATCTGAATATACTTAGCAAGGATGATTAAATGATTAGATGTAATGCAATGTTTGAGTTATTGTAATTCTTTAGACAGATGTAATGGTTGCTTAGAAACATTATCACAAAGGGGTCACTCTCTACATATTGGGTAAATGGAGTAACTAAAGCATCTTATATAAATTTCAATAGCATTCTCTGTTTTCTATTTTAGACTTTAGCAACTAAGGAACAAACAGTTGATTTCATCTCATAGGGTTTTGACCTAATAATTGAATGTTGAAACAACCTAAAGTACAATAGTTGACACATTTCTCTGTTTTCATTTTGTTTTCAATCTTAGCTTGGTCATAGATCCATTGATTAGGTTTAATCACTAAATGAAGTTCAAAACTAGATCTTATAACTAGTTCACAAACTTTGGTTTCTTTTATAGAAAATTAACTTAGTTTTATAACATTTCCTTTTCTTCCTTTTTAATTAGATTCATTTTAACTTTTCCAATAACCTAGGGTAGCACACTAAGGATTAAAAAGACAAACCCCCAAAAACAATAAAAATACAAACACAACGAAGTAAGAAGTAGGTTTCTTAAGCACATGTAGTGCACCACACTTCATCAGTGTACTAGCCCTGGTTGATAATTAATGTTAGCAATTTAGGATGCTAAATTGACTAAACATTTTGGCGTCGTTTTCGGGGAAGTGTAATTAGGAGACCTTATTTCTTACATCTAAAAAAAAAAAACAATCAATTAATAATTTCTCGAGTATGCTTTCTTCCTGCATTTTGTGTGATCTGGAGGATCAAAAAAAAGAATTTTTATGTTATATATATATATATGTTTTCATCATTTCATTTGATTTAGTGAAAAACTTTAATTTCAATAAATTGGTTTGTTTAATGAAATCTATATGTATATTTTTAAATTTTTGAAAATGTAACATACATAATTTTATTAACAAATCAATTAAAAAAAAAATTTGAAAAATTTTAAATTTCAATAAATTGTTTTGTTTAATGAAATATATATGTATACTTTTAAATCTTTGAAAAAATATATATAATTTTATTGACAAATCATTTAAAAATATATATATAACAAAAAATTAAATTTGCCGTATTCATTTTCTTTGTTAATAAATTTTAATAAAGAAAATTAATTAAGTATATATATATATATATATATAACAAAGCAAACCAAAATCAACGATGGTGGCCTTTTGAGAAACTTTGAAACAATAAAAACAAAACACAGGATTGTCCGAGCTCCAATATGAGATCACTGGTCTATAATGGTGACTTTCAAGCATTCAAGTTTCTACAGTAATCAACAATTAGAGCTACATAGACAGACTCTTCTCTCTAGTCTGACCTCAGATATCTGTCCAGAGTCCGAGTTCTGTTTAGATCCTAGTTGCAAGAGTTTCCAAATCCGAGTCTTCAAGTTTGTTGGAGGTCCGAGACTCTCAAACGAGTGACTCTTCACCGATCTAATTTCATCAAGGTGACTTTGATCAAATTCGTGACACAATTCTTTGAGCTTTTAAAACCCGCAATCAAAAATTAAACCATAGCAATTGAATTCATAAGTGATTCCCAGAAAACGCAGCAACATAAACACCTGAGTTTAAAACATTGTTTCTGAGAAAACCAGGGCAAATCTAAAAACACTGAGACGTGGGTTTTTCTCAGAACAGGGGAAATTAAGTAACCCAGAAACGGTTTTGTGAATTTTGCAACAGATTGGGAAAATTTATGGGTTCTTTGGAGCTGTGTTTTATAAACTGCGTGAGCGAAAAAACAATTTTTATTAATTTAATTCCTGGTAATCAGTTGACAGATTTCGACCATGATCCGGTTTTCCTTATCTAAAGGAAGCAGAATTTTAATCTAAATGAAATTATGTTGTGGCATTCAAACCACACGACATGTTTCAGGTGGGAGAGTTCGTTTGTGTTTGATACACATTCCATTTATTCTCAATCCCACTTGGCATCTTGCCAAATCCTAGTTTGTAGATAATTCAGGGAAGTTGTTTTCAAATCTCCAGAAATGTTGAAGATCCTTGCCAACCCGCTACCATTTTGAATTACGATTGTCATTTTACATCTCAAACTTGCCAAATAATTTATCTCAAACAGAGATGGACATTTCCCAAGCTCAGAGCCCTTTGGTTGATGAAGAGAAACGCTTCCCGAATTATTTTCTCACTATTGTAACACAAAATCTTCTTTTGGGAAATTTAGATCTGTAAAAGAAGTGCTTTGGAAGGCATACTTTGATATAATTAGCGCTGGTTGCAAATCGATGGAAGAAATAGATAGGGATGCTAAATTTTTCGAGAAAAAAAAAACATGTTCGCAATCATCCTTCTAATTATTGGCAAATGAATTTTCGTTTAATAATGCAATGCGACATATCAATAACAACTTTCGAATCTATTTGTTTGACTTAAAAAAAAAAATTAAAAAAATAAAAAATAAAAAAATCTATGATGTAAGGGATGATTTGAACATGTTTGTCTGAAGTGCTAAATGTTTGGAGATGATAACTTGATGAACAAATATTAGATTCACATGAGGAAGCTCAAGTAGATTCAAATATTTAATTTATGATGACTCAAGTTGCCCAATGCATTTAGTTTGTTACCACGTTTTCATTTCTTTGTGAAGGGAAACATATTCTATGAAGACTCAAGTATTAGTTTTCACCAGCAATGACTTTTTGTTCAAAAAATAATAATAATAATAAAATTGCATCAATAAAATAAGTAGGGTTTTCTTGGAGGAGGTACTGATTGATTTAAACGTCAAGACTGATTATTTGCATAGGCGTATATATATATATATATATATATATATATATTCAAGATTTTTAGCTACAAAAACTACGCAATTTTGCAGCTAAACATCAATTCTACAGCTGAGAAACTTCACTATTTCACCCAAATTTCAAATTAGCCTAACTTTCTCTTCCGATATCGGATTTGGATGATTCAAGCGTCGTTGGAAAGATTTAGACGAGATATGCATAATGAGAAAAATATCATCAAAGTTTGAAGCAGTAAAGATTAAAGAAATTGCTGAAAAGACACAACAGGTAACTTGAGGCACTAATTTCGAAATAGGTATAAATTCTTTTGGTTTTTCTTCGTGAGCTTGTTTTATTAGTACCAATTCTCAGTTTTTTTTGTGTAAATGTCATAACCAAAGAGATTGATCACCTCTCTCTGTTAGGATATTCTGACACATAGAAAATAGTTAAGAATAACTTAGTTTAGTGTAGAGTTAGGTAAAGTGTGTTTCTTTACCATGTACATTTGTAACTTATAATCCGACGGTCACGATTTGTAGTGATCCGATGGTTATCTCTCACCTCAGTATTAACGACACTTGGTCCGTGGCTTAACACCCAATTGGTCCATGATCTCTATTTAAAGAGCATGGAGGGTCATTTGTTCGGTAACCGTTTATGAGAGAAACATATGTAACTTTTCTTTTTATATTAATAAATTTCCTGAAGTGGCCACGTTGGATCAGGCCGTGGACTGTTTCCCTCTTTGAGGGTTTTAACCACGTGATTATACTGGTGTACTGATTTTTGATCTGTTTGTGAGTGGTGACCTTTGATTCTTGATCTACGGAACTTACCCTATAAATTCCTACATTGTATCAGAGCTATTTTGAGGGCCACGTCCATTGTTGATCAAAATCCGAAGCCGGTTTGACTGTATGCGAATGTCGTTTTGTAGATCTACTATTTATGAACATTTTTGGGCTTGGGGAACTGCTCGGTTGTGTCCGAGCATCTGTTACAGTGAGGAACGCCTTTCGTTTCATGCGAAAAGGTTTTCGGCTGCCCAAGTTATGACAGTTTAGATCTGGAGGTATAAAGCATCTATTTTGCAGTTATATTTGTTAATAGTTCTGCTTATTTCGGTTTGTTTCTGTTTATTTTCGATATTAAAATTTTATTTATTTTCCGGATCTATGCCCTCTTCTCTATGTATGTTCTTTGTTGTGCGCTACATTCGATCTCGGCAAACCATAAATTTTTTCCCCGCGCATTTGTGTGATCTCGGGAAATCAGAAATAGTGAAAAAAAGTGATAGTTGCCAGTAAGGCTAACCTAAAATCTAACATTCTGTCATAAGGCTTTTCATTTTTTTATTTTTTTTTGTGTAGGAAAAGGCACGCACACTAAAGAGATTAAAAAAAAAAAAAACCCTTCCTCCTTTCTTACATTAACGTGATCTTTTTACTATCTCACTTGGTGAGGGGTTAGTTTATGAGAATAGAGGTTTTGGGTTCAAGTCTCCTTCTCAAGCTTCTTTTGTAAAAAAATTTTGTTCAAAGGGGCAGAATTAAAAAAAAAAAAAAAAAACCGCACTTCATCCCGTTCCCATAATTATTCGGCATCTACAACTCAGTTTTTTCAAAAGGCATAACTTCTTCATCCGGAAGCCGTTTTTCAAGCCGTTTTTTTTTAAACGGCCTAATTTTTCGAGATCTTTCCATTGGTGCAGTTATTTTTAGCTTTTATAAGCTTCAATTTTTTTAAATGGAAAGTGCATGCCCAGTTATCCCTAACAGCACCAATTATTTCCAATGGCTACCTCACATGGTAGATATACTTAGAAGTAAAGGGCTTTATAGAATAGCCACAAGACAAAAAAACTAAACCTTCCGATGATGATAAAGCTGCTAAATGGGAAAATAAACAAGATCAAGCATGAGAGTTGATAGGAATGTCCATTGCTCAAGATCTTCGATTTCATATCTTTGACATTGACACCCCTGATGAAGCCCTGGAAAAGATAAAAACTGTTTTTGGCATTCAAAATCAAATCAGGGCCCACCAGCTTGAAAATGAGTTGCTTACTTTGGACCCCAATAATTTCTCCTCCATTGAATATTTTTTGTCCAAATTTAAGACCCTCAGAATTCTTTTAGAAGGTTGTAAGATCAAAAAGGACGATGGTAGCCTCATCTATTGCATTCTTGCTAAGCTTGGCCCTGCATACTCTGTTTTTGTTTTCGCCTTCCATTCCACTAGAGAAGCCATCATTTCTTCAAGAACCACCTACAAGAATCCCTCTTTTGATGCCTTTTGTGATTCTTTAATAAGAGAACAAGAAAAACTTTTACACCTTGGTCTTATCACTACTGGAAACGCTTCTAAGAAAGCCTTAGCAACCCAACAACAACCATATCAAAAGAATCCCAAGAAGCAGTATCCTAAAAAATATGGTCCTAAACCAAACAAGGGCCCTAAGCAATTTCAGCTGCAAACTGAAAAATCAAATCACCAAAATAATAAGGCAAATCAAAACAAAGGGAAGAAAACAAATAGACATTGCAACTTTTGCAATCGGGATGGCCATATAGAGTCCAAATGCTTTAAGAAGATGGAAGCCTCAGAAGCAGCAACAATGAAGAAGCACAACATCAATTTGGACCACTCTTCACCTTCTTTAGGCATGGCACTTTCTGCTTGTGGTTCTCAAGCATCAAGATCTGGTTATGCATTAAATGTATCTTCTTATTCTCCTTCTCATGAATGGCTTATTGATTCTGGAGCTTCTTACCACATGGCTAAAAATAAATCCATGATTTCTTCTTTAAATGATTGTAACACCAAACATATTTATGTTGGTGATGATAGATCTCTTAGTGTTGTAGGATCTGGAACCATTCATCTAGATAACGGTCAGTTTAATGATATACTATGTGTTCCTACCTTGTCATGCAACCTTATATCTGTTTATCAGATAACTCATTCAGGTGAAGGGAAAATAGTAGAATTCTCACCTCATGATGTAATCAAGGACCTCACAGATCCTAAACATATTTTTGCTACTGGCATTGCTGATGATTCCACAAGGTTGTATAAGTTTGACAACTTTGGGTCATCATATCTTCTCTTTGTTTTTGTTGATCATAATGATGATGTCAACAAACTTTGACATGAGCGATTTGGTCACTTAAACTATCGCTCTCTTCAAACTCTATGTAAGGAAAATATGGTGACGGGCCTTCCTATGGTATCTTGCCGAGATGGTGTTTGCTCTAGATATGTACTCGGAAAAAATCGTCAAGATAGTTTTGACAAACGTGCTTCTTGGCATGATTCAACCCCTTTGCAGCTTGCGCACAGTGATTTATGTGGTCCACTTTTTGTTGTTTCTTTCTCTGGTTGCAAGTACTACTTAACTTTCATTGATGATTTTTCTAGACGCACTTGGGTATATTTCTTAAAACTCAAGAGTGAAGTTTTTAACATGTTCTTGGCCTTTAAGGCCTTTGTTGAGAAACAATCTGGACATCAAATTCTTAAGTTAAGATCAGACAATGGTGGAGAATATGTTAACAAAAATTTTATCAACTTCTGCACTGAGCATGGCATTCAATAGCAACATACTGTTCCATATACTCCACAACAAAATGGTGTAGCTAAAAGGAAGAATTGCACCTTAAAAGAAATGGCTAATTGTATGCTTCAATCTAAAGGGCTTGGTCTCAATTTTTTGGCAAAAGCCATTAACTGTGAAAATTACATAGTAAATTGCACTCCTACTAAGGTTTTAAAGAATATAACTCAAGAAGAAGCTTGGAGCTCAATCAAACTAGATGTAAGTCACTTTCGTGTTTTTGGAAGTGATGCTTGGGCCCATATTCCAGATGCGAAACATAAAGCCTTAGAACCTAAGAGTGAAAAATGTATTTTTGTTGGATATTCTGAAGATGTCAAAGAATATAGACTTATTCAACCAAAATCCAAAAATATTATCATTAGAAGAGATGTAAAATTTGATGAAAATATATCGGTCTGCGAGCCTATTTCGGCAAGTGTGCCACCTTTGGCCTATGAGCCTGATTTGGCATATGTGCCACCTCTCTCTCTCTCTCTTCTATTTTTAATAGCATTCCTTCTAGTTCATATGATGACAGCGAGGATGAAAATCCTCCTCCACCTCGTTAAATTGTTCCTTATACTCCACCGCTTCCAAGATGGGTCCGCTCTACTCAGGATGCAGCAAGTTCTCTTGCAGGTGACCCTATTGATCAACGACATACACGTTCTCAGTTCGAAAGAGCTTCTTCCTTATTGGCTCAAGTTCCAGAAAAAATTGATCCAGAAACCTTTGAAGAAGCCTTCGGTCATCCAGATTTGGATGAAACTATGAATGAAGAGTATCATTCCTTATTAGAAAACAATACTTGGGATCTTGTTCCTCTTCTAAAAGGAAGAAAACTTGTCAAATTCAGATGGGTTTACAAAACCAAGTTTTGACCAGATGGAAAAGTGGATAGACATAAAGCTCATCTTGTTGCTAAAGGATCTTCACAAGTTGAAGGCATTGACTATATTGAAACCTTAGCCCCTGTTGCCAAAAATAATTCTATTTGCCTTGTTCTTTCCCTTGCTGCCTCCTTTAAATGGGAAGTCCATCAGATGGATGTTAAATCTGCCTTCTTACAAGGAGATTTACATGAAGAAATCTACATGGAACAACCCCCTGGCTTTATCCAAAATGACTCTAGCCTTGTTTGTCGCCTTAGGAAGTCTCTCTATGGTCTCAAACAAGATCCTTGGGCTTGGTATGCCAAAATGGATATATTTCTCTTAGATAATGGCTTTTCTAGGTGTCATTCTGACAACAATATCTACACCAAGAAAGTGGGTAATTCCTTCACCATCCTTTTTATTTATGTTGATGATATTATCCTTACTAGTAGTGATCCAAACCATATAAACCATGTGAATTCTAGCCTCAAAAAGAAGTTTGAAATGACAGACTTAGGACACTTGCATTATTTCCTTGGTCTTCAAGTCTTGCAATCCAAGGAAGGCATTACCCTCTCTTAGTCCAAGTATGCCTGCGATCTTCTACACCACTTCCACATGGAAGACTGTAAACCATCCCCTTCTCCCTTTCAGTCTGGAGTCAAGCTTTCAGTCAACTGTACTACCGCTGAAGTTGATGCTACCTTATACCATCAACTTGTTGGTAAAATTTTGTATCTAACCCATACTCGTCCTGACCTTTCCTTTGTCTTTGGTGTTGTCGCTTGGTTTATGCACCAAACTCATGAAAGTCACTGGAAAGAAGCTAAAAGAATACTTCGATATATTCGAGGTACAGTTCAGTTGAGGATTCATTACAGTGCAGGAGCATCTCCATTGTTGATTGGTTTCACTGATTTTGATTGGGCTGGTGACCCTAATGATCGAAAGTCTACTGCAGGATATGTATTCACTCTTGGTTCAGGACCTATTACTTGGTCTTGTAAGAAACAAAGTGCCATCTCTCTTTCTTCAGCATAAGTAGAGTATCGTGGTGCAGTTGAAGCCAGCAAGGAAGCCATGTGGCTTTGTCAGATCCTATCTGAATTTGGTCTTCATCAACAGCATCCAACTACACTTTGGTGTGATAATCAGAGTGCCATTCAGCTATGTAAAGATCCAGTTCAACATCAGCGTATGAAACACATTGAAATCCACATACACTTCATCAGAAAGCTCATTCATGATCGAGTTCTTGAAGTGCAGTACTGTCCAACCAATGATCAAGTAGCCGATATCTTTACAAAGGCTCTCACAGAAGCGAAGTTTACCAAACTTCAATCCATGATTGGAGTTCATGAAAGTTGTCATTAAGGGGGGGGGGGGATAGGCTCTAATGCCTCCTTCCTTCTCCTATTGTGTCACTTTTGTAAATCCTTCAATCCTATCCCAATTTTTTCTTAAGGGGGGATGTTAGGATATTTTGACACATAGGAAATAGGCTCCTTTTGTGTTACCTTTGTAAATCCTTCAGTCCTATCCCAAGTTGTTCTTAAGGGGGGATGTTAGGATATTCTGACACATAGGAAATAGTTAAGAATAAATTAGTCTACTGTAGAGTTAGGTAAAGTGTGTTTCTTTACCATGTACATTTGTAACTTATAATCTGACGGTCACAATTTGTAGTGATTCGACGGTTATCTCTCACCTCGGTATTAACGACACTTGATCCGTGACTTAACACCCGATTGGTCCATGATCTCTATTTAAAGAGCATGGAGGGTCATTTTTCCGGTAACCATTTATGAGAGAAACATATGTAAATTTTCTTTTTATATTAATAAATTGCATGAAGTGGCTGTGTTGGCTCAGGCCATGTACTGTTTCCCTCTTTGAGGGTTTTAACCACGTGATTATACTGGTGTACTGATTTGTGATCTGTTTGTGAGCGGTGACCTTTGATTCTTGACCTACGGAACTTACCTATAAATTCCTACACTCTCTTTTGATAATCTTACATTCCATTGCAGAAGAAGTACTAGTTTTATTTTGCAGGTTCCAGGAGGAAGGACAGATGGCTACAAGCGAATAGTGTCTCTCTCAGAGACTACATTTCTTTTACAAGAAGATGATCAGCAACAAATAAAGAAATATCAATGCATGAGCACATGCTAATGAAAATCAGATCCAACACTTCCAAGCCTTTCAAATACAAGTGTCTCCATTACATCCATGCTTCCTCAGTAAAAAAAAAACATTCACCTCATTTCCCTTTACATTTGCTATTGCATTTCTACTTAGTCATTCAATAAAATCCTCGTCTCATTTTCCCTCACTGCTCATTTTTTTTTCCTGCACTGCTTTCACTAACCTAGCAATAAAACCATTTAGCTCCTCTACAAAGCTTATTCATTTCATTTCCATTTTCATTCTGTCAAATAAACCTTGATCCATTGCAAAATTTTTCATCCATAGTCCTTCAAAAATTATTCTTTCATGCTCGTTATAGCATCATTTCTCACCATATGATTCATGATTGCTTTTATGGCTTTGGGCACCCATTCCTACAGACTTGGACAAATTCACTAAAAAACAGTGTAAAAATCCCCATACGCGACTATGCCCATACTTTTCCGCGTGTATATGCGAGTCCAGCTGCACTTTTCCACGTATGCCATTAAAATCATGGAAAAAATATATAAAAATCCCTATTTTTCGAGTTGGGTTGATGGTTACTCTGGTAGTTCAACCACCCCAGCCCGTGGCCAACTATTTCCAACTGTTGAAACTACTTTGAGGGAGTATAAAAGCCCCTCATGTGTATGG
Source organism: Pinus albicaulis (assembly GCA_034641835.2). Classification (NCBI taxonomy): domain Eukaryota; kingdom Viridiplantae; phylum Streptophyta; class Pinopsida; order Pinales; family Pinaceae; genus Pinus; species Pinus albicaulis. Next base: position 427,857,210 of record CM076583.1, on the reverse strand, counting down.
CCTAAGAGGGAGAGAGAAATTATTGATATTATACTCTGTTGGTATTCCCTATCCAAGTCTGAAATCCCGTGCCTCCTGCACTTCCCAGTTCATTATAGGAAACCTTTGTTTCCTTGAGATGCTCATCTTCCTATATGTCATCTCGTATGCACCAGTTCGGAAGGAATCTTAGTGAGGCAAGGGTGGGACGAATCCAGACGACGGTCTGCTCGAAGATCGTGGGAGGATTCAGGTGATCTCTCCACGTGTTATTTCTATACATGCTATTTATAATACAGAAGTACCATATTGTTCCCGAAATATACGTGTTAGTGTCTGCTTACATATATGAGAATATTTGTTATTTAAGCATTCATTATGATTTATCTAATGTTTTATATGGATTTCACTAACATTTAGAGTAGATATATGTTGTACAACCAGTTCTTCGTGCTTGTTTCTTCTTGTCTTTCAGGTTAAGAAGGAAGAAGGGTTGCTGGGGGTTTGGACCCCGCGGGATCTGCTTCAACCGTAGGACCTACGGGTAACTTCATCGATCTACTCTATTTAGTTTTTCATGAACATGTATGGTTGTGTGAGTCCTTCTTAAGTAGCATGCCCTGCTCTGTGGAGGTTTAAACCCAACAAACCTCTAGGGTGATTTTCCTCGAAACAGAACTGGCGACTCCGCTGGGGATCGCATTCTTGTGATTCCCCTGTTGGGTGGTTTCAGCTGTTTGATAGGTTTCCAACAGTTTTAACTTTTATTTCCAGTCCAGTTTACTCTTTCTCAGTCAGACTGAAGTCCTGGTTTCTTATCCAGGCTTGATCCTTTTTGTTTTTTCATTATTTACCTTTATATACGCGCTTTTTTCTGCACACAGTCGCGTATACACGCAAGTTTGTCTAAAGGGAGTCACGTATATCCGTGTTTCCTTTAGAACGGTCGCGTATGCACGCTTGTTGCTAAACTGTGAAGTAGCGTATACCTAGGCAGATTTTGAAATTTTGGATTTCTTGACTTTTCAGTCCTTTCTGTCTGTGGAGACCTGTTCCTGCAGTGTCTTTGTACCCTCTGGATTGTGAAGGAAGTGGTCTTTGGTCTTTTCTCTCTTTCGTTTGATTGAAAACTAGTCTTCTTGGCAAAGTGTTGTTTCTGGTGCTGGCACTTCTGGTTTGAGTACCAAGATCTCTTTCTGAGCATTCTTGGCTGTTCTGCTTTATCAGAACAGAGAGCTCCTGCTCATTTACTCTTTCCTATCTTTGTGGTTCACTTTGCACTACGATTTTTTCTCATTTCTTGATTGGTTTTCTTGAGTTCAGTTGGCTAGGTCTTGTTGCAACTTTTGAAGAGTCTTTCTTGGTTCTTTGGAGTTTTTGTTTGCGGCAAGGTTGCACTATTATTCTAGGCTGAGTGGCTGAGTTTTCTTGTCTTCTTTTGCTCATATTGATCTTGCTACGAGTTAGCCCTATAAGATTTGGAGCATTATTGAAGTTTGTGCTTGGAATTCAGTATTGTTTGGCTTGAAATTTTATAGTTTTACTTGGTCTTTTCGAACTCTTTTATAAAATACAAAAGCTCAAAAAACATTTTGCTTTGTTGTTTGCTTTTGTTTTTGCATTTTTGTTTTCGTTTCTTTGTGTCTTTTGAAGCTTGGTTGAAGTTTCTTGCCTTTGGATTTTGGCTTGATAATTGGAAGGGAGTTGTCATTCATTTCTTCCTCTTGTTTTTAAGCGTCTTTGGTGTCTTCATATTAAGAGTTCTTGATTTCGGGAACTAGCTTTCTGGACAACCAAGAAGAGTTAAAACTGAAGGACTTTTGGGAAATTTCACTCTGCTTTAGGAGATTTTGCATCTTAGAATTTGCATGCTTGTAGTGATTTGCATCAGGTGCACTTAAGCATTTAGTCATTTTCATAGTTTTTGTGAGTGTGAGCTTGTTATCTGAAAAGAAAAATACAATTTTTAATCTCGTAGAACCTTTGTAGAAGTTGCTTTTCATCGAAAGACAATAACTGCATTTGCATGTAGTTTGGTTTTTATTAATTTCTTTCTGCGTCAAAACATCATAAGTTTCATTTCCACATCCCTTTGACTTAACATAACAGCCCATTAAAATAAGCGATATAATTTAAAATCAACTAGCAAGTTTTCTAAGTGTCATACACTAACTAGCTAGGTTGTAGGGCCTTGGAATAGGTGAGTGGAGAGTTAACTCTCCAAGGCCACTCAAACAAAACATAGAAGTTGATTAATTGAGCGAAATCCAACTCCGTTAGGTGGACCGGGAAAGCTCTCCTCCAAAGAGTCAAGCGCGAGGGGAAGTGAAGGCTGAGAAGAGAGATACCCCCTCTCTGATTAGCTGAATCCAAACTCAAGACCGTTCCGCCCGGCTTCTGACACGGATTGGTGCCCATAGTTGCCACTCCTAGGTTCCACATAGGTGACTGCGGGGGGGAATACCCGTGGTACCTGAGGCAGACGTCGCATCACTTTCAGCAGTACTTCTGGGGGGTGCCCTTGCGAAGCTTGGGTGCTTGAGCCGGTAAAGGCTGTCGTTAGGAGGTCGGCGTAACTGTTTCTGATACCTTCGCTAGTAGGCCTGGGCCGTAATTATCCCAGACTGCTTTCGGGAGGTCCTATATTTCGCTTTCCTGTATTTTGGTGTCCGGTCCTCATCACCCGGAGCGGAAATACTTGGAGGCTGTTTGCTTGATTGTATCTCAGGGATTTTTCTTTTAGTGAGTGCTCTTTGTTCCTAGCTTGCCTAGCTTTTCACTTTTTTGAGTCTAATTTAAAATCTATAAAAGTGGCTGATCAAGCGCCTCGTCGATCGAGGAGAATCCGAGGGTTATCTCCCGAGAGTCCAGAGCCTTCTTCGAGAAGGCGTAGGAGTGATTTAGCAGGTGGTTACCACCCTGTGACGTCTGACGCAGTGGAGAGAGATCCTCCACAAGGGTCTGAAGGTTTCATAGCTAATTCTGGTGTCGGTTCCGAGAGGAGCGTTCCGCTCACCTCGCGAGTTTTATTTCCTCAGGAAGAAGATTTTCAAATTGAGGAATTACCTGAACCTCCTGTGTCAGGTCCATCTCCTCTTCCTCCTGATTATCCGTTCGTTGTTCAATACATCGGACCTGAGTCAGAGAGACCGAAAGATCCTCCGTATTATTCATACCTTTCGATGGCCACGACTGGGAACGCGGCTTCTGCTGTGAGTGCTGCAGGCATTCAGACTCCTGCTTCTGTTGAAGGAGGAGGCACTATTGATTTATCTTCGATTGCTTCTAGTGCTGCTGTGTTTGGCTCTGGTTTCACCCAAGCACAAGCTTCTCATTCTGGTCCCTTTTGCTTCGGAATGCCCACTAGTGGGATTCCTTCTTTTTCCTTTTCCACTGCTGCAGCCGGATCTACACCCATGACTTCCATGGCTAGTGGATCAACTTCTTTTCAGGGTTTCCCTTTTGGAACTGGGCACATCCCTAGTTCTAATCCATCTTTAGGGTCCTTTCCGTTTACCTCTCAGACCCAGAATTTCAATCCTTGGTCTGGAGGTCAGAATTCGACCACTTTTACAGGATGGAACCCTGTATTCACTACAGTGGGTGCAGGGAATCAGTTTTACACAGGTCGTTAGGGGAATACTTCTTTCCCATCATCGAGTGCTTATCAGACTTTTTCTCCTTTGTCTAATGCTTGGAACCCCTATCAGGGGCTGTCCTCTTCATTTCATACTTCAGCGGGGGGAACTGGTCTGGGCTTTGGTAACTCGGCGTTGTGAGGAGGGTCTTCTCCTTTTTCTATGAGTCCTTTCTGGCAACCTGGTGCCTCAAAAAATCCAGGCTATTCTTTTCAGAATGTTGGGAATCCATCTTATCAAGGATGGAATCCTCAGGCTCCGCCTCGCTTACCTTTTCTGGCAACGTTAAACTTGCCAGATTTTTCGAAGTTGACTAATGATCCGATTTCTTATAGTCCGGGGTGGCCTCCGGTTCCCAACAAACTTCCTTCAAACATTCCTAAGTTTGAAGGTAAGAATGGGGAAGATCCGGCTGACCACATCACCACTTTCCACTTATGGTGTTCTTCTAACTCCCTGATCGACGATTCGATTAGGTTGAGATTGTTTCAACGCACCCTAACTGGAAACGCTGCCAAATGGTATATTGAGCTAACTGGGGGCAGTTTTGCTACATTTGGAGAACTGGCTGTTACATTTCTGAACCATTTTCAGTTGCCTATCCGATATGACGCTGGGACTGAACTCCTAGCTAATTTTAAGCAAGACGAAGCAACCCACATTTCTGATCACATTCAGGAATGGAGGAGAAGGAAGAGGCTTATTAAAGCTCATATTCCAGGTGAATTCCTTTTGGAATGGTTTCTCAAATCCCTGCAGTCAGATATTTCGAAAGATGTATCCCTTTCTGGGGTATTTTCCGAGGAGCAGGCCATTTTTAGGGCCCAGCAGCTGGAACTGATCTATTCTCAGTCTGGGGTCCTCCATAAATATCTGCCCAATGCTCCTCGCTCCAAATTAGATTTATCTAAAACTAAGCCCAGTCCTCATGGTGACAAACTGATTGGATCGATCAATAGTGGTGCAGCCAGCCTGCTTACTCAATTGCAGCAGTTGTCTTTACAATCTGCTCCTTCTGGTCAGGCTGTGCCTGCTGAGTCATCGCCTTCCCCCTCATTGTCCATAAATGTTGTCCAAGCTTCTGATCCCAAAGGAAATCAACAATCGGAAGGGAAGAAGAAGGGATGAAATAATAACAAAAAGGGCAATAATGGGAAGGGTAATGCGAATAAAACCAACGAGCATGTTGGTGAGGGTCCAAAGGAGAAAAGGAAAGTGAAGTTTCCATGCAAGCTGTGTGCTGGAGACCATCTTACGCACCTTTGCCCTAAAATTCAGGATGCGCAGCGCTTGTTAGCCCAGCAGGGTTCTTCTAGTTCCCAGGCTGTGTTAACAAACCCTTTTCCCCAAGGGCAACAATTAGTTGTTGGCGCGAACCAAAATCTTGGGGCTTCCTCTGGGGGCACCCAGGAAGGGGAAATTCCATCGAACATTTTTATGATGAGTGCTCACGCGGATATCGCTACGAGATCCCGTGATTATGGCGAAGAAGAGTCTTCGAAAGCTAAGGAAGTTCCTGATGCTACTGAGCCGCTTCACATTATGAAGCCTACTGTTGAGTCTATGCCTCGGATGCCCAAAGCATCTTCTAAGCGATCAACGATTAATCCAAATGCTAGGGCTGCCCAGAACTACTCGATTGTGGAAGATCTGGCGCAGAGTCCTTGTGCTATGTCGGCTTTAGAGGTACTCCAGTCTTGTCCGGCTCAGCGCAGTGCTTTGCTCACTGCCATTGGGGCTATTGATCCAAAAAATTCTCTTCTGATTACTTTTGACATGACTAATTTTAAGAAGAGACTTCCTCATCACATGGCTTTTCATATTAAATCATCGTACCGGAAGTGTAACATCTTTCGGACGGTTGTTGATGAGGGTGCTTCCACATGCGTGATGTCTCTCGCATGTTGGAAGACACTTGGATCTCCCAAAGCTGTTCCATCTAGCACTGTTCTTACTGTGTTCGATGGTCATTCTCACAGACCCCATGGTATTGTCCCAGCTTTGCCCATCTGTGTTGGGGGAAAAACTGTTAATATAGAGGTTGAGGTAGTTGACGCAAGCTTGGAATACGACCTTTTGTTGGGAAGAAACTGGATTTACGAGATGGATGCCATTGCATCCTCACTATTTCGCATTGTTTGTTTCCCCCACGAAGGGAGGATTGTTACAGTGGATCAACTGGACTGTCCTACCGTAGACCCGAATGCGTCCACTGACTCATCTGTTCCAAAATTGGATAATACTAAGGCGCCTGTTGAGAATTTAGGAGTTGGAATGTATTCCTCCTTGATGGGTACTTTTGATATTCCTCCTCCTACGGTTCATATTAATGCTATTTCATCCTCCAAGGCTCCTCTTCGAAGATAGTTCTTCAGAACTCATTATTTTTCGGACCCTTGGACCTTACCTTCCCCTACTGCCACGTTAGTGGAAGGTCAAGTGGGTGGAATGGCATTTCCTATGTCTGCAGCAGAGATTGCTTATCAGTCTATTGTTGACTCTGCAGATTCCATTCCAGCTCCTCTGTCACCGGAAGAGTTGGATGGCGATGTGGCTCCGGCTTGGACACTTAGTTCTTCTTCGGCCCAGGATTGCCTTGATACCACTCTTCCTTCTGAAGAGGCCATCCTGGAAGCCATGACTAGTATAGATAGACCGTGGGATGATTTGCATCATCGGTCTTACTTCTTACCTGATTTGAACGAAGTTGAAACAAGTTTTCCAAGTCCTCCGTCTCCTGGTCCTGTTCACCCAGTCTTGAACCCTTTGGCACCAACACAGGTTTATGCTGAAGGGAACATGGCTGTGATTTCTCCTACTATCCCGGTGAACATTTCCAGGGATCCCAATATTACCGAGAACGTCTTCATCGGAGCTGAATGTTCCCTTGAAGAGGTTCAAATTTACACCGAGCTCTTTAAAGAGTATAGAGATGTATTCGCTTGGTCTTATGAGGAAATGCCTGGTATAGACCCATCTATTGTCCAGCATGAGATCAAGACTTATGAAAACGCTAAGCCGGTGAGGAAAAAACTTTGTCCAGTCAATCCTAGGAAGGCAGCAGCTATCAAAGCTGAGGTTGAGAAGCTGCTTAAGGCGGGATTTATTTTCCCTGTTCCTTTGTTGAATCCGAACAAGTGCGTGTTCGCGGTTACATCTGGTCGGTTGTTGGGATTTTTTGTGTCTTCGAAAGGGATAGGGGTAGATCCCTTCAAGGTTGAGGCAATACTTTGGTTGCCTCCTCCGTTGGCGAAGCCCAGAAATGGGCTCCCTTTGAAAAAGTATTTTGCCTAAGCTTCGGCCTGGCATTTTGCTTTTGTATATAGCATTATTTTTTTTTGCATTTTTTCACATATATTGAAAAAATCCAAAAAAAATCATATAAGTTAAAAATTGCAATCTTTGGGGTCGAAGCTCAGGAATCTTCTCGGAGAAGGATGTCATCAGAATCGTACCATACCCCAAATGCTTTCGCCTTTCGGATATAGGTCAGTTGTATTGAGAATTTTTCGCAAAATTTTGTTATGCTTACCTTTTCAATCTATCTTAAAGCTGCATAACCCGGATGCTTGGAAGTGCCTAGATTGGTATGTTTTTAGGTACATTTCTGACGAAATCAAGAATTTTTCCGGATTTTGATCCATGACTGCTGACCCGTCATGGCAGGTATATGATCTTCACTGGCATATAGGTTAGGGAATCCATCTTTCCGTTGCATCTTGCATACTAGCCTCCATACTGATCACTTGCCTTAGGGTCGATCCCATCAAGTCATGAGTACTTAACCCATTTCACTCGCCGATTTTTTAATCATGGCTCGGTGGTAGAGCCTTCCTTTACATGGGCTTCCTAGTTAGTTCCTAGCTAGCACTTGTTGCCCATGCTGCGTTTTATGTAGGCTCGGGAGTCCTCTTTAGTTCTCGCCATGACTTATGTGTTGAAGCTTCATTCTTCTTCTTCTTCAGTATCATTTTTCTGGCTATTACCCTAGAGGCTCCCTGGTGTTGTTGAGTTGCATTAATGCATTGCATATTGGCTACTTGTTTATCCTGGCCTTTAGCCGGCTTCATTTGGACTCGATGTTAAGCCAACTTTTGACCTTGACTTTCTGTACAAGTTAACCATTGCATGCACTTAGCTATCGCGACTTGACACCCTTTACCCATGGATGGAACATTCCTCTGAGTATCGCTTACCAGTTTCCGCCACCTTGCATTGAGCATAGGATCGTTCCAATCCCAGGAACTAGTGCATCTGTTTCTTGATACTCGTTCTATCCATTGTACCATAGCATTCTTTTATTCTTTTTCAGGCTTATTATATGAAAAAGACAAAAAAAATCAAATATAACAAAAAGAGCGGGAACGGGATGTAACTTCATAATTTGATGGCAGTACAGTGTCAGTTTGTCGCCCTTGAACAAAGCATATACACTTATATATATTTCCTCCATTTGGGATGGTTTTAGTTTTGACCTAGGTTCAGCCTTTACCTTGTTTCACTTGTCAGTCCTCCCCCGGTTGGTTATCTCTTCCAATCATATGGAGAGTTTGTTCTGCCTCCTGCATAACAGACTTATACAGTGTCACTTTTTATTGCCATGGTCATCACGAGTTGTGCTTTTGTTCAAGGGAAGTCTAACTAGAGTCGACCATTCTGCGGTGTCTCTTAACTCATTATTCAGTCGGCCTTCCCGGTCTTGTCAGTATCTTGTTCTATCACATCAGATGTTTTGGTCTTCTGCTTGTGCTGGTTTGAGAAGGTCCCCATTGACTTCTTGCTGGCGGGTTTGTCTCTTATTGACTACGACACATTGCTCTGAGAGCAAACCTAGAGCCGCACCCTGGCCCTATTTCCATCATTGATAGGTGACCTTGTGCTCAGCATTTGATCATCATTATGGGTCTTTGACTGAGTGGTTTCCCCTATGTTCGACGTCAACATACATTATCACACTTGGGATTCGTGCGGTACCTTGATTTCCATTTGACCCTATCGGTGGATATCTCACCTCTGTGTCAGCTTTCATTATTGGTTGGTTCAAAGGGTTTCTTCTGTGCGCTAGCTTCATCTTGTGCATGTCGGAAACGTACTTCGGTTTGGTTCCGTCACTCTACTTCGTCCGATTCCTTCCAAATCTTGGCCTGCGGGTTACACTCGCACTGGACTGATGTGGGATTCCTTAATGCCTTCCTTCCAGCAGATCTTTTCCCATCGACTCCGACTCATTGCTCTGGGAATAAGGTCTAGAGTCTTTTTGTCAGTACCTTAGGGTTTGCAATCATCAGTGGCAGACTCTTCGCTATCGACAGTGGGGATTCATCATTGCCTCCTGATTGATAGATTCTTTCAAGTGTTCGACTTCAACTCATTCATTCACACTTGTCAGATTGTACTGGGGCACCTTGACACTCATTATCATTATCGGTGGGTTGTCTCGCGTTGGTTAACGAGATACATCATTGCCCAGTAATCCAACGATTTCTCACATGGTCGACTTCAGCTCATTTATTCCCATTGTGTAGAATTGTGCCATAGTGATCGGTGAAGACCTCGGGTTGCATCAGCATTCTTCGGTTCACTTTTGATAGTCCATTCAGTTTCTGCCAGTGATGCCGTCCACCCTTATATGTTGCAGTTCAGTACAGCAGCATCTTATATGTTGGCTCCCGAGTTGCGTGATTGTACCGTTTGTTCCACCTCTTATGATTCGGTACTTGGAGATTCAGTTACTTATATGATCAGACATCCAGTTGCACCATCCTTGATCAACTTTCTATATGTGATACTTGGACATTGATTCAGACTTATATTTCCGGGCCATGCTCAGATGATTCATTGTGTACTTTCAGTTCAGCTATACTTGTATACATATTGGATCTATTCAGTACTTTCTATATATGATGTATTTTTGACTGAGCATGGGTATGCCCGCCTCAGCATGAGTTGACTCTCTGTTTTCTTTCATTGGTTTTTGGCAGGCTGAAATCTGGTGAAGTCCTCTCTTGTCCTTTGCGAAGTTCTTTCTATGTGCATAATACATTTCGGCCATCATGTACCCCTTCTGACCTCATATATTAGGGGGCATCTGTTATAGCATCATTTCTCACCTTCATATGATTCATGATTGCTTTATGGCTTTAGGCACCCATTCCTACAGACTTGGACAAAATTCACTAAAAAACAGTGTTAAATTCCCCATACGCGGGTATGCCTAGACTTTTCCGCGTGTATACGCGAGTCCACACATAATTTCCCGCGTATGCTATTAAAATCATGGAAAAAATATATAAAAATCCCTATTTTTCGAGTTGGGTTGATGGTTACTCTGGTAGTTCAACCACCCCAGCCCGTGGCCAACTATTTCCAACTGTTGAAACTACTTTGAGGGAGTATAAAAGCCCCTCATGTGTATGGCCTAAGAGGGAGAGAGAAATTATTGATATTATACTCTGTTGGTATTCCCTATCCAAGTCTGAAATCCCGTGCCTCCTGCACTTCCCAGTTCATTATAGGAAACCTTTGTTTCCTTGAGATGTTCATCTCCTTATATGACATCTCATATGCACCAGTTCAGAAGGAATCTTAGCGAGGCAAGGGTGGGACGAATCCAGACGACGGTCTGCTCGAAGATCGTGGAAGGATTCAGGTGATCTCTCCACTTGTTATTTCTGTACATGCTATTTATAATACAGAAGTACCATCTTGTTCCCGAAATATACGTGTTAGTGTCTGCTTGCATATATGAGAATATTGTTATTTAAGCATTCATTATGGTTTATCTAATGTTTCATATGGATTTCACTAACATTTAGAGTAGATATATGTTGTACAACCAGTTCTTCGTGCTTGTTTCTTCTTGTCTTTCAGGTTAAGAAGGAAGAACGGTTGCTGGGGGTTTGGACCCCGCGGGATCTGCTTCAACCGTAGGACCTACGGGTAACTTCCTCGATCTACTATATCTAGTTTTTATGAACATGTATGGTTGTGTGAGTTCTTCTTAAGTAGCATGCCCCTGCTTTGTGGAGGTTGTAACCCAACGAACCTCTAGGGTGATTTGTTGAAACATAAAGCGTTAGATGATGGAGGATTCCTTAAGGCCTCCCTTCTAACAAGTCTTGGCCTATCGACATCAGCACCTTATCTAGGTCCAAGACTAGAGTCCTTAATAGTACCTTGAGGTTTGTATGCTTTAATGACAAGTTCTCTCATTGACAATCATGGGAATACATCAATGTCCCTTGATCATCAAATCTTGCAATTAGCTCGACATTAGCCCATCTATTCGCGCTTTGCAAGATGTACTTAGGTACCTTGGCATTCATTGACATTAATGGCGAGTTTTCCTGGCATTGGTTAACGACATTCATCAATGGTCAGTAATCCAATGGCTTCTCTTCATGCTCGACATCAACACATTTATTCGCATGACTAGAATTGTACCATCAAATTTTGTAATGATTGAAGACTACATCATTTCAGGAGTTTGCAGCAGGAATCAATTTGTATCAGCAACAATAAAGGTCCCAATCTTGTCATCAACACAAAGAGAACGAAGAAGTAGATCAAATTCCTTTGTTTACATAGTTCATGATCCAACAACATCAACAACCACACTCTTTAGTATACACAACTCATCCACATTTAAGGTAAGTGAAAGTATGTGGTTTTCTAATTTTTAGTCATGTAATTCATTATAATACTAAAATTGTAACTTCGGAAAAATTCCTCACTCCCTTTTTCACATTTTCATATATTTAGTTAGGGGGAAGGGACATCATTTCATATTCATATGTCATACACTATCACACATTTTCATTTCATTCCAACCCGCATATACTTCCCAACCAACTATTGTTGCAACATGATCCAAAAGATTATATGCCTTGCAAATTATCAATTCATTGATGAGTTATTATAGTATTTGATTCTAAATGTTTTCATGAACTTTGATGCAACAAAGAAAACAAAGCATTGTTATACAAGAACCATTGCTCAAAAATCGGTTGTCACACAAGAACCAACCATTAAAAAAAAAAAAAACAGAGAGAGTTGCAATCAAATGTATTATACTTTGCCAAAAGAAAATACCATGAAGCAAAGTTTGGAACGAATCTATATAAGTCAAAACTCATAAAAGATCAACTCATGGAAAAATGAATCATTGCAATAGTTGCATGAGGACATGCAACAACTTCAGTTGGGGGGTATGTTGAGTCTCAAAATTGTTTTTCATATTCATACATATTTCCATTATGTCATAACCATTCAACTCTCATTTCATACTATCTGACCTAAAACCCTACATCAAGTAACCATTTTCATAAATATATGGGTTAGGATCCTTGTCTTCCAAAGTTATTTATTTTATGTGTTTAAAGTGAATTTATGATTAGAAACTATAAAATTTACATAGTTTCATATATCTATATATGTGTCATGAGTTTTGTGACATGTGTAGGTCAAAAGGAAGCTTCTAAAAGACCTTTATGTGGCCTCCCAAAACCAAATTCGAATTTTAGTGGAGAAGATCATGGGATCATGAGGATATGTGTCTCATTTCCTATTTGTATTGAAACTCTAAGAGAACATGTGTCTTATCATTTCCTATTTTGATTGTAACTTTAGAGATATGGGGAGATTCATGGACTCTCATTAATGAGATAACTTCTCAGATTTTTGTATAAATAGGGGAAGCTTTCTCCTATTAAGGGAGGTGAAAAATAGGAGAAGAAAAGAAATAATTATAGAATGTTTTGTAACAAGGCTTGAGATGGAATGAGATGTAGAGTTGTGAGTTTATCAATAAAGAAGTTCAGTCATCAGATGCTGGTTTGATTGCACTTCTGACAAGCTAGGAGTCAACCAACTTAGTAGCAGAGGGCCCCTGCTTCTAAAGGAGGTTTTTATTATGCTTTTTAGATAGATTTCTTCAATGTTTAGCAATTTCTGTTCATGCTTTAATTCCAGTTTTCAAATAGCTTAAATGCAACTATGAGGATTTGCCTTTCGAAATGTTTAATGGAGATAGGAACTCTGTCTTCAGGATTAGAATAAAGATTGAAGTGTTGAGAAACATGGTTGCTTAGTTCACTGTTTTTACCTTTTAGAAGATAGTTGTTATTTGGTTGCTAAGAACTAAAGGTGTAATTGATTTCTTCGAAGCCATACCAAGGGGTCACAAGCTTCATATTTGGATGAGACTGATAAGTCAATTGCTCATTTAGTTAGTTTTAGAATACATTTCATTTCTTGTCATTTGCTTGCTAAGAATTAAGGGTGTAATTTATTTCTCCGAAGCCATACCAAGGGGTCACAAGCTTCATATTTGGATAAGACTGACAAGTCAATTATTCACTTAGTTAGTTTTAGTTAGAAGATCCTCATTCTATTGCAACAAAACAATCTTCTTAAAGGTCATCCTGAAAGAAAATAATCTGAATATACTTAGCAAGGATGATTAAATGATTAGATGTAATGCAATGTTTGAGTTATTGTAATTCTTTAGATATATGTAATGGTTGCTTAGAAACATTACCACAAAGGGGTCACTCTCTACATATTGGGTAAATGGAGTAACTAAAGCATCTTAGATAAATTTCAATAGCATTCTTTGTTTTCTGTTTTAGACTTTAGCAACTAAGGAACAAACAGCTGATTTCATCTCATAGGGTTTTGACCTAATAATTGAATGTTGAAACAACCTAAAGTACAATAGTTGACACATTTCCCTGTTTTCATTTTGTTTTCAATCTTAGCTTAGTCATAGATCCATGGATTAGGTTTAATCACTAAATGAAGTACAAGCTTTACCTTTTTGTTCAAAACTAGATCTTAGAACTAGTCCACAAACTTTGGTTTCTTTCATATAAAATTAACTTAGTTTTATAGCATTTCCTTTTCTTCCTTTTTAATTAGATTCATTCTAACTTTTCCAATAGCCTAGGGTAGCACACTAAGGATTAAAAAGACAAACCCACAAAAACAATAAAAACACAAACACAACGAAGTAAGAAGTAGGTTTCTTAAGCACATATAGTGCACCACAACTTCATCAGTTTACTAGCCCCGGTCGATAATTTATGTTAGCAATTTAGGACGCTAAATTGACTAAACATTGTGCACCCATATGCCTACTCCTGAACTAGTCTTGCTATAAGAACCATCAAAACTCATACTCCAAAGAGGTTCAATTTCAGATTTGTAATTAGAGTCATTAAGGTCCTCATCATGTTGTTTATAGTGGTTGCCACTGTGTTGTTCACCATGCTGTTCTTTAGGGTCTACACTATGTTTATCATTGTTTTGTCTATCATGGTTTCCACTATGTTGAAGGTTTTTCATTTATTCTTCATGGTCAACCCTATGTTGATGGTTGATTTGTTGCCCATGGTCTTCATTATGTTTGCTGTAATGTTTCGTTTGGGGAAACTGTTCTGATTGTTCCTCCTCTCTTTCCTCTTCTCCTATGCTTGTTTTCTCATTTTCTGTCTGTTATCACCCAAAAAAAAAATTCAAAACATCATTGTGTACAGTTTGTTTTTGTTCATGGTTCAAAATTGGGTTTAAAGTCAATTTAGGATTTGACCAAGGGTAGGTTATATTTTCATAAGTTCAAAGCCCATCCTTAAGTTCAAATAAAGTATTTTTTAAGGTCCATTCATTGTCAAGAATCCATAATGTCCATTTGTGGGTCATTTCCTAAAATTTCATGTCAAAACTGGTCAATTAGCTAAGAAACCTCGTTTTCGTAGCGCCACTAGTTCAAAAAAGTTGATTTGCGCTACGAAAGCGCTAATAGTTTCGTAGCACAAACAAGGAAAAATACACTTCAGGCGCTACGAAAGCGCGATTTCTTAACTGTCTTGTCATCTAAGCTGGAAAAGGTCAGAAACTGTTGGGAAATGGTAAGTTAGTGGTATGATGAGTCAGTTAATGATGAGATTCAATGTACTTACCCATGTTGCAGTCATAATTGACATGATAGGGTATGGATGAGGCATCATTCAGTTATGAGATGACATTTTAAATTCAAAATCTTACCTAATTGGTCATTGTCATTTCCTTTGCCTCCATTCGAGTGTCTAAGCTCTGAAGTGTCAAGCCAAACCTATGGTTGTTTTATACAAAGGTTTTCTTCATCCTTATCAAGCGAGGCTGATATAAATTAATCAAGCGAGGTTGCTATTTCTCATTTTCAAGCGAGGCTGATTAAATTTATGAAGCGAGGCTAACATGATTTCTGAGAAGCATGGCAGAGGAAAAGAAAGTTCATAGAGGGGGACACTGCTTAAGGCATGAGCCTAAAGATATGAAGGCCATAATTGAAGACCCAGCAGTGATGGAGGCGTTTAGAAGAGTAGGTTGTCTTCTGTTTTCTGAAAAGTTGCAGGGTTGACAGATACAGGGGTCCAAAGAATTTTCCTTGAACTTCAATGGAAAAACTACCAAGGTTGGGATGCTAAGTGTGTCAATTTCAACAGAGATTATTGTTGTTGTTACAGAGATACCAAGAGGTCAAGAAACTTGGTTTAAAGGTTTCAAATTTGATATGGAGAAATGTAAAGAGTTTATGAAACATGAGTATGCAGTGATTGACCTCAATAATGCTATCCCTAGAAGCTGCATCAAAGACACTTATGCAAAGCTGGTTCTCAACATTCAGAGGTATTTTACATGTGAAAACAGATATCATAAGGTTTACACATATCATTTCAAGCTGCTTCTACATTTCACTGGTAATATTTCACTTGATTTTCCTTTTTATCTGCATAGGAGTCTTACAAAAACAGCTGATAAAGTACAAGCCAAATTTGAAGGTTGTGAAACATCCTTGTTTCATCATGGTTTGATGGAGTTATTGATTTTGAATGAACTTCAGAAGATAGGAAGGGATTGGTCATATTTCTTGTTTATAAATGGTTTTGAGTTGGAAACCCTAACTCCTGCTAGAAACCCTAAAACTAAAGGAACTCCATCACCAGCAGCAACAGAGTCTAGTCAACATGTGGTTGCAAAACCAAAGGAATTTGCAAAACTGAAGCCAAGGAAACAAGTTGAGAAAAGGATAGAGCAGACACAAGTGCTTGATACACCAACTCCGTCACCTGGAAAATAGAGGTCAAAGATTGTCAAAGAGGAAAAACAGAAACAAGATGTCAGCAAGCAGGAAATCAAAAGAGTAACAAGAAGCCAAGCAGTGGCATTAAAAGGAAAGATAGTTGCTACAGTTACAGAGGACAACCCAGTAATAAAGGGAAATTTAGATGACATCCTACATGCTATTTACATAGAGGAGACACCCATTGTTCAAGCTGAGTTCATTGGAGAAGATGAGCATAAACAGAAAAGGGCTAAGTCTACAACGAAGCTTGAGTTTGAGGGTGAAAATGCAGCCTTCATCTTTCAAGCAAGAAAACATATCACTAGGCATGCTAAGAAACTCAAGGAAGTTTAAGAACCTACTGAGACAGCTAAAGCCCCTGAAGCAATGGTTTATCTCTCATCACCTACAGTAAAGCATGCAGCCAGCAGAACAAAGAAGGGAAAAGAAGAAATGGCAGAGTTTCAACATCTTGAGGAGAAATTGGGGTTGGCAAACCAAGAAATTGTTGTGATGAGAAAGAGGGCTAGAAAGAACAGTATTGAGAAAGCAGAGTTTAAAAGAATGAAGGCACTGTAGGAAGGACAAACTGGTTCTATTTCTGAAATTCCAAGTAGTGCCAAACAATTTTTCAAATGGACAGTTCCAGTCATCAAGGAAGCCAAATTTTCCAGAGTAATAAATACTCATTTGAGAGCTAATAACAAAATACTTAAAGATCAAGTGGATGACTTGGAGCAACAACTGAAATTGATTCAGGATGAGTTAAAGAACAAAGGTGTTAAAATGGCAATCATTGAAGAGTCAAAAGCTAAATCAAGTGAAAATGAAGAAGGGACCTCATGAAGGCTGAAATGACTGTGTTTTTAGTTCATATGGCTTTTTGATATGATGGAATCAGTTTTATTTTGAGTTTTGGTACATGTGCAATTTCCATTTTGGAAAATTTTGGACAAAACTGCCAACTCAGTAGTTTCGTAGCGTAGACAGTGTAAAAAGGGAGAAAAGCGCTACGAAACTGCTGTAGCAGCTTTTCTTGCCCTTTTTCATCAAATTTTGAGGGGGGAAAAACATGAATCAAGAACTGAAAATGCTAAGGAGGATGTATTTAAAGATAATCAAGTTAGTTTTGGAGGAAAGAGGTCAAGATTTTGAAAAAAAAAGGGTAAAAGAGAAGCGCTACGAAAGACGCTAAGAAACTGTGTTGTTTTCGTAGCGCAGTCTATTACAGCTCATTTGAACAGTTTGAAGATGGTTTTGGATAGCCAGAGCTTAGGGAGGATTTTTGGTAGGTGTTACTTCAATTTCTAACAGCAAAGGACTTCGAAATAATGAGTTCATGATGGTCAAAATGTTTCAAGAGTGCAAAGGAATGTATGCCTAGAAAACATGGGACTCTTTCCTACTTTGATGGAGGTCAGCATTATGGTCATAAAGATTTGAAGCCTATCATCCAGATTCGACCATGTGTGAATACACTTGGAAAATGATGTAATTTAGTTTAGATAAGGTTTTTATGGATAGAGATAAGGAGTTTGAATCCTATTTTTAATAGGACTGTTTAGTAGATTAGCTATTTTTTTGTAATAAATACCATGTCATATGGTTATGAAAGGTGTCAAGAGTTAGGAATTCGATGTATCTAGCACAAGATAAGATTATCTCATGTTTTAAATGGTCTATAAAGGACCAAGAAATCGAATGTACCAGGGTTGGACATTTTTTAGCAAAAGACTGTGTTTATTTTAATTGACTGGTTTTCAGCTAATACAGGAGATTTCTACTTAACCAACTTGAGATTCATAAGGAGTTTTAGTGTGTTCTTATTCTACTTGCATCTCTCTATTATCCCATTGCAGTGGAGTTTGTCTATGTTACTAAGAATTCATATTTGATGCTTTGACTTCCTATATAGATGAATTGACTGTGTTTTTTACAGTTTCACATGTGTATCTCTTGACTAAAACCCTGATATGCCTCAACTGCCATGTTAAGTAGATTTATTGGTTAACTGAAACTATTTTGACTCCATAAGCCCAATGTGTACTTGCTGATGTGATTTTCAACCTACATTTATCATCTATTTTATTACTACCCCACATAGAGTTAGCCATCTATATTTTTATCAAAATCATTAACCCTTGAGAGAGCCCTCTCAGGTTGAGGAGGCTAAGCCTCAATAAAAATATTGGTTTGAAACAGTTACATGAGATTGATTTGATTAGCAGCCTATCAAGTCCAATTTTGTGGTAACACTGCCACTCGTTCATTAAGGTTCTCATCATTGAAAAGAATGAATGAATCAAGGTCTATGTGAATAGAATAAAGAGGGGAGTTATCTGGTTTTTCTTGACTACTAACAATATATTTCATGTGTGTTTTCCTATATAGTCTTCTAGGTTGACTAAAGACAGGGATGGTTGCATAATTCATATCCATTTGGAGGGTGCCTTGGAGTTTTTCACCCCATGATCTTGAAAGGATCATGCCATATTTAGGAGGAATATCAGCCACTAAAATATCCATTACTAGGCTCTTGGCTGGTATTTGTGCTAATTTGACACATAAATCTTTGATTATGCCTATACATTTAACTCTGCTGGAATCAAAAGAGTATAAATCTTTGTATGGTCTAGTTATCTCAAGGCCTAGTCTTTCCATCACTGCTTTTGGCATAAGGTTGTGTGAAGCACCAAAGTCCAACATGGCATTGTGCAAAATTTTATCATGGATGTTTACACTGACATAAAATGGAGGAGTACCCCCCTCTTGAAATTTCCCTTCTATTTTTGGTCCAAATAGCAGCTCAGGTTTGTCATCATTTAAGTTAATAGAATCAACATTCTCTCCTATGTTGAAAGCTTTCAAAAGTTGGGATTTATATACATCTTGAGTGACTAATTTAGTAAGAGGAATAGATATTTTAATCTTGGCAATTTCATTATGTATACTGAAAGGTGTCTGAGTTTTTGGAATGTTTAAATCAGCCTTTTCAGTCATTGTTTTCACAGCGAATTCAGCTTGCTGGTTTTTATTAGGAATAGTAGTTAAAACAATTTTATTAGGGGCATTAGCTGAGTTGCTAGTGCTACTTTGGTCACCACTATGTTTGGGGTTGGGTTGGTTTTTTTTTACCTCTATTTTTATCAAAACTTTCAGCCACTATGTTATTGTTTTCTGTTGTCTTTTTAGAAATGTTTTCAGGATTATTCCTAGCAGAAATTTCAGAGGTTTTTCTTTTGGGAGTGCCTTGATTTTTCTTGCTTCTGAGGTCATATTGTCTGTGTACTTCCATGATGGCATTTTCAAAGCCTTGTTTATAGTCCTCAGATTCTAGGCTCTTCCTCTGTTTCTTCAATTATTCCCTCATTTTCATCAGCATAGTTTTCTTGGAAAGGAGGCCTGATTTGCTGATCAGGACCTCTTTGTCTAATTTGAGGGGGGATTTCTTCTAAATTTTTGTTTTTGATTTTGATTTTGATTTCTGTTTTGAGGAGTTGTTTGGTTTTCTCTAGGATAAGCTCTCTCATTCATGTTTATTCTCTCCATCATGCTCTCCATGGTCCTAACTAGACTGTCAATTTTAGTATCAGATGTGGAGGATCCAGCTTCTTCTTTGTATGTAACCTTTTTCTCTGTTCTCAATTTGGACCTTCTGGCATTTAGGTTAGCTTCTACACTTATTTCTCCTCTTTAAATGACCTCTAAGGTGAGGGGATCTCTTTCTCTTAATTGATAACACATGTCTGAATCAAATCCTTCTGGAAACTTCACTAAGGCTAGGCCTTGTGGGGGTTTCATGTGGGGAGGGAGTGCATTGTAAACACTATTGAACCTAGTGCAGTAGTCTTGGACAGTTTCCCCAATATTTCTTTTAAGGTCATTATATTCTGATAGGATTTGAAGAGGATTTTTCTTGACTTCCCATTTGTTTAAGAATAGTTGATGAAAAGAAGGGAGGTCATTTATACTATTAGGGGTTAAGCCTTTGAACCATTTTCTTGCTTCTCCCCCTAAGCTTTGAGCAAACATTTTGAGTTTAATAGTTTCATCATCTATCTCTTGTCTGTCAAAGTAGTCATTCATTTTGTCCACATGTTTTTGAGCCGTAGTAGAACCACTAACATCATATAAAGGAATTTTGGACTGATAGTCATGTGGAAGAACAACTAAAGGTAAAGGAAGGACTAAGGGAGCATACCATGTTGCCATGATATGAGGTTATGGAAACAATGGAGGGTTAACAAGTGGAGTGTTTACAACAGGAGGTACAGGGTTAAATGGAGGAAGGTGAACAGTGGGGGATGAAGTTAGTACAACAGGATTATGTTGTAAGGTGGATGGGTCTAAAACTATCTGGGTTATCCAACTCCGAGGTCTTGTCCTAGACAAGATTTGTTCTAGGGGTGGGTCAGAGGGGATATTCTACAAGTCTTTGAGGTTTTCAGGTAGGGAACTTTCTTTGTGGATTGCTCTGCTAACAGCTGAACTTTTGGATCTAGGATACTTCCTATGGATTATTTTAGGATTGTCAACTATAGCAGGTGGATTTGGGTCAGGATAGGATCTAGTATGAATTCTTCTAGAAGCTAGAACTCTGGACCTAACAAATCAGAAAGGTTAGGAGGTATAACAGTCTTGAGACATAAACCGACATAAACCAAACTGTGAAAGAAATACTTAATCCACAAACTATTCTTGACTGGGTTTTGTTGATGTTCTGATGATAAAACAAGTTTCCCAGTGGAGTCTATGGAAAACCAGTGGAGTCAGCAGGCCTACTGAAAACCAGTGGAGTCACCAGGTGGAGGATTTCACTTGTTTTATGGCTGATTGTTGTCCACCATCAGCAACCAGGAACCATTCTTGGCTAACACTTGATTCATCTAAGTTTAAAATGAGGTTTTCTAAGTTTTTGAGTCTATGTTTTGTAGTTTGTTACTCAGTATCCACTATGTTGGCTCCCTGTAATTTTCAAGATTGGCAAGAACAAACATTTTGGGGCATGTCAAAATTCCACAGGAATCCTTGGATAGTTATGAAGTTCTAAGGACTTGTTTGTTTTGGTTGAATTAATTGATAGGTTGACATATCTGTGCTGTGACTAATTGAAGTGATGTTTCAGCTGAATAGATAGACCATGAAAAAAAATTAATCCATTGGGCTATGGATTCATAAAAGGATTTAATTGTTCATCAAATCTGCAAGGGTTTTCATAGGGAAAACAAACTATATCAATTGGATCTCTTAGATTAGGTTTTGATATGAAAAAATAATAAGTTGTGAAGGCAGTAAAGCTATAGTCAGTTAAGAATCTTCTAGCCCTACTTTAGACAAGAAAATCCTTTTAGGTAACTGTTTGAGGCAAACCAAAGGATAGGGCATACCATAGACTTCTTTGGCCAGACTTTAATAAGCAAACCCTTAAGACAACAATCCAGCAATCCTAAGACTACTTTCAGATAAAAGAAAACATTTAAGATAAAAATGAGAGCATCTAAAGAGAAAGTTAAACCTATCTTCTTTAACTCAACACTCAAAAGACCTTCAAAGAAACATTTTGAGGTAGCCCAGAGGACAGGGCCAACCACAGACTTCCCTGGTTTAGAGTCTACTAAGTATACTTCAAATAAAGGCCTTAAAAAACAATATTTCAAGCAACACCAAAGGACAGGGCTTACCATAGGCTTCTTTGGCTTGACTGAATTAAATCATTTCTAAGGCAACAAGCTAGATGGAACTGGAGAGCAATTAAGAATTCTCCAATCAGGCCTTGCAGAAGAAAACATTAAGATAAAGAATTCAGACAGAAATAAGGTGCCAAGACAACATATCCTACTCTAAAACTTCTGTTCTTTTATCAGAGAAATATGGATAGGATGGAAAACATAAAAAAAATAATGAAAAATGAGGAAAACTTCACCATTAACATAGCTCAAGAATCCTGTGAACGTGCTTGTATTACTGATGATCAAAACAGTTCCATTACTCCATGTACAATAGCTCTCTCCAACTCATTCTCAAATCCAGTCTAGCAATCCTCAACTAGCTCAACAACAAAAATCAGTCAAATAATCACCAGCTAACCAACACTAAAAATGGAGCTCACATGCAGTATTTATCTGCAAAATGAAGAGGTGGTGCTAAGCTAGGGTTTATATGTCATTTATTTAGAGAGTTAATGATTTTTGACCTTTGAGACCATGCAAGGCCCAAGGAAAAAATATCTGAAGGTGTTTCTCTGAAATAATAACTCCTAACTTAACTTCTGAGTTAATTTCTATAAAATGTTTGACTTTAATGTTTTTTCAATAACTTTTTACAATAACTGCTGGTAGATGAAAAATATCTCTGACTTGTGTAATAATTGTTTTAATGTTTTATTGAAAGAAAATATGTTGTAGGTGGAAAAAATATCCTTTGAAGAAGTAATTTCTGTGAATTTGATCCTTCGAATGTGTTTTAGGGTTTAATATGCCTATGTTTTATCATTAAACTCTGTTTTAGGCCTTTAAAACTTTGATTTATCCTTTAACTTTATGTTTCACTGTCTTTTCTCTGATTCTGCTTTTATTTCTTCTTTATGACTTAATCCTTTTGATTAACCTTTTCAACCTTTAATCTTTAATCTATGCTTTATCATCTAACCCTCATGGTTTTTCTTTGACCTGTAATTAGCCTTCTTAACCTTCTGATATTTATTGTCACTGTCTTCTTGATTTTTTTATCTTCTCATTGTGCCTTTGCCGGTGTTTTTGGTGCAAGGATGCACTCTTTCATTGCTGGAGGGTTAAATAATCGTCAATAATCATGTTTTAACGATGATTTAAACTTGATATAGGGCATCTGGTCCCTTTAGAAATGAAATGAAGCCCTGGATCGTCGCCCATATCTTCATTAACACGTTTTTCGGACCTTTGGAATACATTCCTGTCTTTCTGCCATGAAACCTGCACATAAAACAACAATTAATCTTTAAATCTTGCTTGGAGGGATTTTCTGCATTTCCCTGGGGTTTTTGGGCTTCCGTAGGGTGGAGAATGGTTTTCTGGGCCTTGGTTCCATAGGTGGAACATGTGGGAAGTTTGAACAGAGGATGGCTGTGTTTAAATTTTGGCGCAAAAGGAAAAGTGGTTTTCGAAAACTAGGAGGTGGTTTTCGCGTAGGCAAAGGGGCAGTAACTATATTCGAGGCGGGCGTGCAATTCCACTCAGCAACTGCCGCATGGCGTAGAATACCTCCTATATCAGAAATTTTAAAAGCATTAAATCTGACGCATAAATATTTGCGATAATGGATGGGAGTCGTCGGATCGGGGGAACGCAAATCAACGATCGTCAGGCGATCTGGGGTGGTGAGCAGGTGGAGCGGTGGGGTCCGGGCGCAGAATGATGTGGCGAGCTCCTTTGTCATGTAGCACGGGGTAAAAAATATATGCAGGTTTTATTATAAAGTGAAGGCCCAGGGAAAAGTATAAGGTCGGGGGCTATACTATTTGCGGGGTTATGGTTATATGGGCATGGGGTAGGTTCATGTAGGTAGGGGCTTTAATAAAAGGAGCCCAAGGATATTCTTAATAACGAGCAGGGTTAAAAACCTTAAGCGGAGGGCTTAAGTGTTTATATAGGGTCGGGTTAGTAAAACCAAAGAGTCGTGGTTTTTATATAAAAAAAAGGGCTTTTAACATAAAAAGGTGGGTCCCGACAGTTTTAATATTTCAATTAAAACAATGTAAAAGAGGGTCTTTTACATTGTTTAGACAAAATAAAGGAAGAGGATGAAGGAAAGGGGTTTTGAAGGGTTTTGAAAGGGGAAAATGAGTTTTTGGAGGGGAAAATGAGTGAATGAGAGTGTGGGCAGGGAGAGAGAGTGAAAATGGAGGAAATAAGCCCAAAAGTGAGTCTTTTAAGTGCGATAAGGTATTTATTTGAAAGGGAAAAGATGAAATATAGTGAAAAAAGTTAATTTAGGATAATGAAGGCAATGAGATTTCTAAATATAGCTGATAGGCAAAGAATGCTATCTTTAGCAGCTTGTGGGAAAATCAATAGTCACCTAGTGAAATCTGTAGAAAATAGGAGGATAACACCCTACACAATCAACCCTACAAGTTGACTTTTTTATTGTTTGGCAAAAAAAATAGAACACGATAACTTGCTCATGCGGTGTTGGATTGAGGTTATTTAATCGGTGTTTGAATAAAAGTGATGCACTCTATGATTTGGCATTAGTTTTGGGAGATTTTGAACACTTTTATTTTTGAGAATTTTTTGGATCCCTTGGATCAAGCATGGATCTACTACAACCTACTATATTTCCTAGTAATAACTTTGAAATATGTTCTTTTAACATGGAAAAAATTCTTCAATGTAAAGAGTTGATTGAGTAATGGTCTAATAACCCATATGATGAAGTATGTGATGCTTTACTATTAGATATTATAAACAAGCATTGGATGAGAAGTTTTTGTAAGGTAGCAAAAGCTACATCTTCCCAAAAAGCATGGAAGATCCTAGAAGTAGAATTTGGTACAAAGGAAAGTGACATGCAATAGTAAGTTGTGTCACAGTCTGTTGAAAAATCAATAGAGAAGTCAACCACAATTCTAAGAGTTAATGAGCAATACTTTGGGAATAAAATATAAATTGGGGAATTTTTGCATATGGATGAATAAGATGCAGAGAGAGAAGTTGAAGCCTTTGTGTATGAAGTAGAGAAAGAGCATATAGATGCTCGATAACTTGACTGTAACATGGATGGTGAAGATGATGATGACCTCTTTGCATCAGAGGTTGAGACCTTTAATTTTTAGAATGACAGAGAGATTTTTTCATATGAAGTAATGGTTTGCACATCTAAGATTACATCTCTTGTGAATTCAACAACAACTGAAGAATTTGGGGAAGTTTAAATTTTTAATGAGTACATGCATGCTCAGATATCCCACCATAGAATGGACGAAAATTATGTTGATGAAATTTGTGGTATTCTTCTTTAAATAGGGATTGATCGTGGCGATATGGAAAGTGCCATGTTTGATAAAGTATTGAAGTTTGAAGTTGTCACTCTAGCATGAGGTTATGAAGCTAAAGTAGGAATTTTTCATGAAGTAATGCGTAATATAGAAACAAAATTTGGAATTTCTCATGAAGAAATGCATAATCTAGTAGTAGCTGACGATTAAAAAAAAGATGAAGTGATTCAAGATTTTTTTATGAGAATATCCAATAATTTCATAAAAATGGAAGATAGTATCAATGCATTTGAAAAGGATGAGAAGAAAAATGAAGAGAAGCCAGAGGCAGAGAAGTAAGAAGAACTGAAGAAAGCTCTCACTGCAGAGCATAATGAAGATGTTTTTAACATTGATTTTAAGTGTGCAGATAAATAGGACAAAAATCCAGTTAAAATTATAGCTAAAAGAGAATATATATGGACCTAAGGCACATCCCTACTATGGACCTTAAAATATATCCATTTAGGGGGTCAAAACAACTCCGAAAGATCAAGACCTGAAAAACTGCTACAAATAGTAAATGTTGTTATAATCAAGGAAATTGATGAAACTGACTTGAGGTATGGGTGCAATAGGTGGGTGACCACAAATATCCACGGTGATTAGTCCCCCCCCCTTAGGAAGAAATGGTCAACATTGCATGCAGAGCCTACATGAGGTGAGGAAATGTTTGTTGAGCCTAGTCCTTGGTCAACCACTTGCCCTCATGAGGGAGTTGGCCTGCTTTGAAAACTTTATATAGCTAGATCCTCTACGGGTGAGTGTTTTTTATATTTGTGTCCATGATCTTGTCATTTGTGGCATGTTTGATGTAGCTTGGATTGAGCTCTGTTGGTGTTAATGACTCAACAACTTTGTATGTGTCCAACAATGGGGGGAAGTATGGTTGCAGTTGGTCCACATTAAATACCGAGCACAAGCCAATGAATGGTGGAATGTTGAGCTCAAGGGAATTATCCCCTGTAGACTTGGTGATGGTGTAAAACCCATATCGGATCAGGTGAAGCTTGCGGCGGGGCCAAGCGAGGTGCTCCTTCTACAAATGTAACCAAAAATTTTTTCCCACCTGGAATTTGTGTGGCACCCGATATTGATCATGAAGTTACTTGTACTTAGCATTGGCTCTATCCAATATGTCATGGACCTGTTGGCGAACGTGTTGAATACGCTCAATGAAGTTATTGGCTATGTCAACTTCAGAGTGGACATGATCCAAATATGCCAGAGTTGCAGCAAATGGTATGGCCACATCAATGCAACATAGTGGCCGGATCCTAATCCAACCTGAAAGGGGTTGTGGCTAGTTGAGCTATGGAGAGAATTTTTGTAGCTGCGTTAGACATAGGGGAGTCTTTCATCCCATGTGTGTGGATTATTTGAGATGTACATGTGCAAAATCTACATGATCATCCTATTGATGACATTTGTTTGGCCATCAGTTTACGAGTGGAAGGTCGTGGACTTAGTGAGCTTGGTATCAAACATTGGCCAGAGGATTGACCAAAATGTAATCAGGAAGCTACTGTCCCAATATGAGATAATGGACTATGGGATCATAAAGTGTACCCACACTTGTTCAAAGAAGAGCGTAGTAGTGGCTTATGTTGTGATACTCTTCTTGCAGACCGCCATAATGACCATCTTAGAGAATCTGTCGATGACCACAAAAATGTAGTCGTTTCCATGCTTAGTATAAGGAAGGCCTGACATGTAATCCATGGAGATGGATTCCCAAGGCCGAATAGGAGTAGGTAGAAGAATATATAAGTCTTGCTTCTTGATTATCAGTTTTGTAATGGCATAGGCAGTGTAGGATCTAATGTACTTCCCAACATCATGTCAAAGGTTCGGCCAATAAAATTACTTTTGTAGCACTGCCATTATTGTTTCTACTCTGAAATGTCCTGTTAGAAAATTAAATATTACAGAGCAATGAAGCACATACAATATGCGGAAAACACAAGCACACAAAACATATAAAACCAGAGAGACACAAATATATGTGGTTCGCCCAGTTTGGGCTACGTCCACCCCGAACAGCTAGTCCTTCCTTTCTATTATCTAGCAAAATGAAGAGACACAACCTACAGTAGATTCACTGTAATATCCTATGTTCTCTCTCACAGTCTCCCTCTCTGTTTCTTGCTCCGAGAATACGCATACCATACACAGCCGCAATACAATACCCTCATAAAAGTGAGGGGGTGCCTTCTAGGAAAAAAAACCCTAAACTAAACATAACTTCTACTGTCAGATCATCCGCCTAATGAACGGCCCAGATTGAATAGAAATTACTATACTTTTACAAGGAAATTTTACATCTGTTTTTAGCTTCGAGGGTGCTGCCCCCAAAACCCACCGCCAGGGGGGGCTCCATGAAGTCGCAGTCACCCCCCCTGGACCCCCTAGGTAGCGTTTAATTACGGGCAGCGTTGCCGCCCCCATTAAGGTACAAGGGTCCAATGCTGTGATACAAAATAAACAGGATAATCAGGCTCCACACCCAACAATCTCCCACTTGGAGACTGATTGTAGCAACTCCACCGCTGCTTCATTTGTTGGACAATGACTCCTCTTTAGACCTGGCTGTTTCTCATATTCATCGTCATCCTTGAGGCCAATTGGAAATGATATTCTCTGTTTCTCCACTGATTTCTTTTGTTAGCATATCTGCAGGATTCTGGCTAGTGTGTATCTTTTCCAGCTTCAACTCTCCATCTTCCAATACTGACCCTATGAAATGGTACTTGAGATGTATGTGTTTAGTCCTGGAATGAAATGTTGAGTTATTTGCAAGATGAATAGCACTTTGGCTATCACTGTATAGTGTGCCCATATCATGCTTCTTACCTAATTCATCCATAAACCTTTGTAACCAAATCATTTCTTTACTAGCCTCTGTAGCAGCAACATACTCGGCTTCTGTTGTTGAAAGTGCAACAACACTTCGGATTTTTGAAACCCAACTGACAGTTGTTCCACCTACAGTAAATACATATCCTGTAGTGCTCCTCCTGTTATCTCTGTCACCTGCCATATCTGCATCAACATATCCCTGTAGAGCAATGTTTGAACCACAAAAGCATAATGCTTGATTTGTGGTACCTCTCAAATATCTGAGAATCCATTTTACTGCCATCCAATGTTCTTTTCCTGGATTTTTCATATACCTGCTTACAACTCCCACTGCATGTGCAATATCAGGCCTTGTGCAGACCATTGCATACATTAAGCTTCAAACTACTGATGCATATGGAACTTTAGACATATAATCCATGTCTTCTTGGGTCTTTGGGCACATCTCCTTACTAAGTTTGAAATGGCTAGCAAAAGGTGTACTAACTGGTTTTGCATTATGCATATTAAATCTTTTCAACACCTTTTCTATGTACTCATTCTGAGACAGTGTTAACTTGCGATTTTTCCTGTCTCTAGTTATCCTCATACCAAGGATTTGTTTTGCAGCTCCCAAATCCTTCATTGCAAATGAATTTGCCAATTTTCTTTTGAGCACATTTATTTCTTGCATGTTAGATCCTGCAACAAGCATGTCATCTACATACAATAATATAATATAGCTGCCATCATTTTTCCTTTTTAGATAAACAAAATGATCAGAGTGACATCTAGTATAACCTTGTTCAGACATAAACTTGTCAAATTTTAGATACCACTGCCTTGGGTGTTTGTGCCTTGATATCTTGCACACTAATTTTTCTTTCCCTTTGACCTCATATCCTTATGGCTGCTCCATACAGATCTCTTCCTCCAAATCTCCATGGAGAAATGTTGTCTTTACATCTAACTGTTCAAAATGTAAATCTTCCATTGCTACAAGACTTAAAATAGTTCTTATTGAAGTCATCTTAACAACAGGAGAAAATATTTCATCAAAATCAATACCTTTCTTCTGTGCAAGCCCCTTCACCACAAGTCTAGCTTTATACCTACGTTTTCCTCCATCTTCTTCCTTCAGCCTGTAAACCCATTTATTCTGCAATGTAGTTTTACCTGAAAGCAACCTGACTAAGTCCCAAGTCTGGTTATGCATTAAGGAGTCCATCTCTTCTTCCATGGCTAGCTCCCACTTCTTCGTGCTTTCAACCTGAATTTCTTCTTCATAACATTCAGGTTCACTAGAATCAGTCAACAATAAATAATATAATGAAGGAGAGTATCGTTCAGGCAGTCTACTTATCCTGGTAGATCTTCTAACGCCACTTTCAGGTGTTTGAGGTGCCTGTTGCTGTTGTAGTGGTTGTTGTTGTTGTGGCTCTTGATTGTTATTATTTTCAGGCACCTTTACCTTTTTTGTGATCTCATCAAGAACTGTGTATTCTTTGCTTTCTTTTTCCTGTTTCTTTTCCTACAACTGATTCTTATACAATACCTTTTCATTGAATATTACATCTCTGCTCCTAATGGTTTTGTGATTTTCATAATCATATAAGTGATAACCAAAATCATTAACACCATATCCAATAAAGGTACATTTCTTTGATTTTGCCTCAAGCTTGGTTCTATTTTCTTTATTAATATGGACAAAGGCCTCACAACCAAAAGGCTTTAAAAAAGAGTAGTTTATATTTTTGCCTGTCCATGCTTCCTCTGGAATACCACCATCCAAGGAAGTTGAAGGCCCTTTGTTTATTAGATAAACATCAATATCTGCAGCATCTGCCCAAAATTGTAAAGGCAATCCTGCATGCAATCTCATGCACCTTGCACGCTCCATGATTGTTCTGTTCATCCTTTCTGACACACCATTTTCTTGTGGTGTTATTGGAACTGTCTTCTCTCTACGAATTCCATGCTCTGAACAGTACCTATCAAAATCTTTGCTGCAATATTCACCTCCATTGTCTGATCTGAGACACTTCAACTTCTTTCCTGTCTCAATCTCAACCAAAGCTTTCCATTTTTTGAAAGTATCAAATACATCAGATTTATTCTGAATACAATAAATCCATGTTTTTCTAGTTGCATCATCAATAAAAGTAACATAATAATGAGAGCCACCGAGAGATGATACCTGAGCAGGTCCCCATACATCTGTATGCACAAGCTCCAATTTTTAGCTCTTCTTTTCTTTCCCAACTCTGAGAAATCTGACTCTCTTCTGTTTTCCATAAATGCAATTCTCACAGAAATCCAAATCAACATTCTTCAAACCTGGCAACAAATTTCTTGAGTGAAGAATCTTCATTCCCTTCTCACTCATGTGTCCGAGCCTATGATGCCATAATGTTGCATCTACTCCTTTGGAATTTAAAGCATTAACAGAGTTAGAAATACCATTGCATAAATACAATGTACCAACCTTTTCGCCTTTTGCTATTACCAGGGCTCCTTTGGTGACCTTCCAAGTTTTATCTGAGAAAGTTGTCACACAACCTTCACCGCCTAACTGCCCTGTTGAAATCAGATTTTTCTTCAGATCTGGAACATGCCTTACCTCCTTTAGTAGCCATTGGTTTCCATTCTGTTTTTTTACAAGAACTTTACCCATTCCAACTATTTTACAGGGTTTATCATCACCCAAGCGAACTTGTCCAAAATCTCCTTGAACATAGTCATGAAAATATTTCTTATCAGGTGTGGCATGGAATGAAGCCCCTGAATCTACAACCCAAGAATCAGTAACATTTTCGAAAGAAAGAATCAAAGCATCTTGTAACACATCACCTGTCACATTTGCTTCATGATTTTTTTCTTGCTATGTGTCTCCTTCTTTTCCCTTCCGAGATCTACAGTCTTTCTTTAGGTGTCCTTTCTTTCCACATTTCCAGCACACTATCCCCGATCTGGACTTGGATCTGCCTTTTCTTGATTTACTGCGATATCCTGAGCTCTTTCCTCTTTCCATTCTCCTTCCCCTAGACTCTGCACTCAAATCATTACCCGATGTCTCACCGGAGCTTTTCCGTCGCATTTCCTCGCTAAGGATAGCACCGACAACATCATCAAACTTTAAAGTACTAGATCCAGAGACAGAGTTACTAATGGCCATAACTAAACCATTCAGTTTTACGGCAATCTTTACAATGCTGAGCTCTAACTTTACAGAGAAAGTTTACCCCTCACCGAACAGTGACTAGTATTGTATTAAAATCATTTAAATGATCTGCCTTGAGATCCACCTTGAAGGCATCTTCGCAGTAAATAAGCGTTTCATATAAATACCTTGTTTGGTAGGGTTTTTCATATAGTTTTCAACAGCTTAATCAAACCTACATTGTTGTTTCCTTGAATATTGAAGAATACGATCACGAGGCTGTAATCTTGTTAGAGTGTCTTTCTATCGAGAATCTCCCATTCTGCGTCTGTCATAGCTGTTGGATTCTTTGTTTTTCCACTCAATGGTAGGTACAGATCTTTCTGATACAGATAATCTTCCATCTGCATCTTCCACAGCAGGAAGTTTTGGCCGTTAAATTTATTGACCCTAAATTTACCATCTTCTGCCATTGCTCCCACTCGAACCAGGAAACCCTTCTTTCCTGCGATTTTATCGGCCAAATAGACCTTCGACTTTGATACCAGTTGTTAGAAAATTAAATATTAAAGAGCAATGAAACACATAAAATATGCGGAAAACACAAGCACACAAAACACATAAAACCAGAGAGACACAGATATACATGGTTCACCCAGTTTGGGCTACGTCCACCCCCAACAACTAGTCCTTCCTTTCTATTATCCAGCAAAATGAAGAGACACAACCTACAACAGATTCGTTGTAATATCCTCTGTTCTCTCTCACAGTCTCCCTCTCTATTTCTCGCTTCGAAAATATACATACCATACATAGCCGCAATACGATACCCTCATAAAAGCGAGGGGGTGCCTTCTAGGGAAAAAAACCCTAAACTAAACATAACTTCTACTGTCAGATCATCCGCCTAATGAACGGCACAGATTGACTAGAAATTACTATACTTTTATAAGGCAATTTTACATCTGTTTTTAGCTTCGGGGGCACTGCCCCCAAAATCCCCCATCAAGTGGGGCTCCATGAAGTCGCGGTCGCCCCCTCTAGACCCCCCAGGCAGCGTTTAATTACAGGTGGCGTTGCCGCCCCCATTAAGGTACAGGGGTCCAACGCTGTGATACAAAATAAATAGGATAATCAAACTCCACACCCAACATGTCCAACGACCTGACTGTAGTGTGCCTCCAAAATCATCTTGGCATGCTTGCTTGAAGTAACACAAAGGTGTGCCAGGTGACATAACAATGTGCCCTGGAAGTGAAAATTGGGAACTATCTTTCCTTCCAAGAGCATTTAGTATGTTTTGCAAAATTCTGGATCGCTTTTGTAAAGATGCATCCAACCCTAAGTCTTGTGTCCACAAGATTCAAGCACAATGGTCAATGCCATAATCGATGGCCGACTGAGAAAATCTGCAATAGTATTGGTGCTACCCTTCTTAGACTTGATGTTAAAACAGAGCTATTGCAGATATGTGTACCACTTTTGATGACGATCATTCTGCAACTTTATTTGTGTCTCTATGAACTGCAACGGTCGATGGTATATGTAGATGACCATTTCCTTCCCCATAATGTAATGGTTCCATTATCAGCAAGCCTGCACAATGGAATACATCTCTTTGTCATAGGTGGGATACCTTCGGATTGTGTCTGAAAGTGTCTCACTGTGATGTACCACCAGATGCCCCTGCTGAGTAAGAAATACCTCGATAGCATAGTCAGAGCCATCTATCTCAATCTCAAATGGTTGCTGCAAGTCTGGTAAGGTGAGCACTGGTGCAGAGTAGAGGCGATGCTTCTATCAGAAAATGCCTTCTGCGGGGATTCAAACCAAAATAACTTTGCTTTTGCTCCGCCCTTGGTAACTTGACTCAAAGGCCAAGTGATATGAGAGAAACACAACACGAACCTATAGGAGAAATTGGAAAGACCCAAAAAGATGCATAGCTTTGTTAGAGTGGTTGGGGCTGGCCAATCTCAAATAAATTGTATCTTGGCTAGGTCCACATGCACACCCTGCACATCAATTATGTACACAAGATATTGAACCTGTCTCGTACCAAAATTGAATTTCCCCAAATTGGCACACAAATTGTCTCTTTGCAGGGCTTTGAGGACCTTTCGAATATGGTGCAGGATCTCTTCCCAAATCTGGTTGAAGATCATGATGTCATCTAAGTACAGTACCATGAATGAGTTGTTGAAGGGCTACAAGATGTCATCCATCAACATCATGAAGGTTGTGATGGCATTCGTCAACATGAAAGGCATGACCAACCATTTGAAAACACCCTCCTTGTATTTGAAGGCAATATTCCACACACCAGAGGGTTCGATTGGAACCTGGTGATAACCATACTTCAAATAAAACTTGTTTAAATATTTGGCCCCCTTGAGATGGTCCAGAAGGTCATCAATCTATGGGATTGGAAACCTATTCCAGACAGTGAACTTATTCAACACTCGATACTCAATATAGAGTCTCGAGGTGTCGTATTCTTTTGTACCAACATGATCGAGCTCCCAAAAGGTGATGAACTTGGCCTAATGTTCCCTTTCTGCAACAACTCTTGAATTTGCCTCTTAATTTCATCATTATCCAAAATAGAGCCTCGGTAGATCGATTTGTTGGGTAGCCATTAAAGATCTTTTGAGGTCTAAAATGGACCTCTTAAGAAAAATGTATAACAAAATTAAACTTTATACAAACCAATAGGATTCAAGATGATGATGTCAACCATGGGGGGTGATTCACCATTTTTGGGGTGAAGAAGTAAAAAGATTAAAAAATAATAAAATAATAAAACTACTTTTTCAACTTGTATTTTCAACTTATCTCCCTAAGGTTTTACTCAAATTTCGAGTGGGAGTACTCGTTGGATGTGTTGGGAAAAATACTGAGAGGGGGGGGGGGGGTGAATCAGTATTTAGAGCTTATTGATACTTTTAAAATTTTCTTTACTAAATTCCATAAGTGGCTTTGATGAACCCAACTTGCGTATATACGTGCATATACCAAAAGAAACTAGCATATACTGATATAATTATTGTTAGAAATTTTTTTTAGAAACAATCTTTAACTCAATTTATTAGTCATGCATCTGTTAGTTAATCAATAAATATGTGCAGTAACAGCAAAATAAATCATCACATAAGAGAAACACACATGAACACCATGATTTAAGGTGGAAACCCAATTCGGGAGAAAACCACTTTTTTTTCATCTCTGTCTTAAATATTTATTATATGGAAAACTACTTACAATATTGTACTAATGCAGACTCATATCAGTATGCAGGCATCTACCTGCAGAAGGCTGCAACCTTCTCTTGTTTTCCAGATGCAACTGGAAGGGAGCTACAACCCCCTGATCTCATTTACCAGCCACTACTGGAAGGGAGCTTTAACCCCCTGATCAGAACACCAACTTCTATTGGCAGGAAGCTTCTACTTCCCTCAGAATCACTGCAGACCACGTTTCATCAATTTTCATACTGGATCACACAACTTCAACACAATTCTTCACAAAGATTAACGATAATAAACTTCACCCAATACATCAAACCAAACAGTGAGATCATTGTAATCAGAACCCTGAAACAACCAGATTTTAGAATCAGTATGCAGAATCAAATTCAACCCTGAACATTCATTATCTAAAAAAAGCATACGCTACTTTGCTTCATTGAACCCGCGTGTATACGCGCTTTCCTTAACACCAACCTGCGTATAGATTTGTGAATACTATTTTTCAGAATATGATCTGTCTGAGATCCAGATATGAGTCATTCAGTCAGATATCTTTTCAGAATTTTAGAACCCTAGATCAGTCAGTCATCATAACACATATTTTCTCATTCATTGATTAGATTTGTACATAATCATCTTAGCATCATATACAACAATCAAGCAACCCAGATATACATGAAGACTTCATTGACAGACAACAGAAAAATAACAGTAATAATAGAAAAACCTTTGCAATAAGCTTTAGAAAACCCTAACTTCCATACGTGCCTTTTCTGAAGCAAACGCGCGTATATACGTGCTTTTACTGAGACGAACTAGCTTTTAGATCTGTAAATATTGTTTCAGCAGAATGTTTCAGATTTATAAAACCTACCCATATTTCTTCACTTTACTTCAACAAACATGTATCAGGTCTCAGATCTAATCATCTCTTCAATTGATCATACAAGAACATAGTCATTTCAGGTCTAGAGATCTTGATCCATCAATCTATCCAAGGGTGCATCATAACTTCATATTAATCAATAAAACATAGTTCATCCTATGCAGATATACTTCAGAGAGAAGTATTTAGTGATAACCCTTACACATGCACACCTTTGCACTATGATCTTCTTCTCCTTATATAGATTTAGCCTTTACCAATACCCTGAGTCAAAACCACACAGCTGCCGATGGTATTCTTGGACGAAATCAAATAAA
Source organism: Pinus albicaulis (assembly GCA_034641835.2). Taxonomy (NCBI): domain Eukaryota; kingdom Viridiplantae; phylum Streptophyta; class Pinopsida; order Pinales; family Pinaceae; genus Pinus; species Pinus albicaulis. The sequence continues at coordinate 427,822,028 of CM076583.1, read as the reverse complement.
CGGCATGGCGCTCAAACTTGTGGGCTAATACCATGGTAATGCCCCCTAATATTATCTTTTTGGAGCACAAAAGGTATACACGACTTGGATAATTCTTATATGTGTGTATACGCTGTTAGTCCCCTATAAATTTTTAGCAAGCAAAGTAAGGGGCTAAATTGTTTCTGAGCCTTCAATGAATGCATCTCCCCTGGAGACACATCATCCTTGAAGTCTCCTGTGCCTTTGCCCTATCAATGAAATCCCCTCTGTTGATTCCCATTTTAAAGCCTCTGATTGCAAAAAAAATTATGCTCCTATAGGTATTCTTTTGCCCCTTGTATCCCTGCAAATGTCTCATTCCACCCCTTATTCCCTTTGTCAAAGTCCCCTTTTCTAACCCCAAAACTCCCCTAAACCTCCCAAGTCACCCTCATTCCTCCCTCAAAACCTTTAAAACCCCTAGTCCCTCTATCGTTACCTTTCCCTAACCTTAAAAAGCATTGAAAAGGCTAAAAACCCATTTCCCAAACATATTACAAGCTAGCAGCTTTCGGCCAGCCCCCTCGGCCTTTCTTCCACCTTGTGACCTGGGTGTCGAAACCAGGCGCAAACCAAAAAGTGCTTATCTCAATTGATATCAGAGGCAATATCAACCGTCGATCAAAGCAGATCGGGTAGTCCTTGTTAACTCCGCAGCGCCCGTGGTCTACCCCGTTACACCCCTCCGATCGCCTTTCAAACGTTCATATAACCGCAGATCAACGGTCCGCAGTACATCCGTCCCGGTGGTCTCCTCCGCAAACACTGTTCATAAACCACTCGGTTTCTATCGCATTGCCTTCGGAGGTAGGCAGTATTTTCCCATTGCACAACGATTCCACTCATTGATCGACGCGTGTCAGGCGCACTATTTCAAAACCGCTATCTCATCGCGCGTTATCGTTCGTCCGTAGACGCGGAGCGATATCGCCGTCAGCCGTCTGATCTGCGATCGCCCATCTAACAGTTGTCGCTCCACAAATTTGCGCGGGGTTTAACCAGAGGCATCCGTACCCCTGGCCCACTGTCCATCGCCCTCCACCGCGTCCCCAGCCGTCGATTTCCCCCGAGATCTGACGGTCCAGATTTGTTTTCCCCCGTCATTGACTATTTTGCCATCGCTCGGTCCAGCCACATTATCATTCCACGTGTCTCACCGTACATTCGCCCTTCCCATTATATATATTCATTCAAAAGGATAAATTTAAGGTTTTTACGTTAAATTTCTCTGCATTCTGCCAACCTTCCACCAGAGCACTTCTCCACCATTCCTCTACGTTTTTTCGCCATTCGTCCGCAGTCCCACTGTCATCCTCACAGTCATCCACATCATTCGACCCCATGCATGGTTTTCCTAACCAGTTTCATGTTTTGCAGGGTTTCAGAGAGGTGGGGAACCACCATGGTTCATATGTACTACTGTAATGGGGCAGTGTGCAGAGAAAATTGAATTTGGAAGCTGGTACTACAGGGAAATGCCCGAAAAGGTAGTGGTGGCATAAATCTTATCCAAGGACAGTTCAATCTCTGTGGAAAACCTATCCGGCACCATTAAAACTCGGATTTTGCAGATTGAGACATTTATGAAGCAGCGCAGAAATACCAGTTGATGATCAAGGATTTCAACGTTCAGTATTGAGGATTTTAAGCCTTAATCTAGAGTTCCAAAGACAGAGTACCAGATCGAAAATCCCAAGGATCACACAGGAGGTCCGACGCGCAGAAAAAAATGTAATCCGGGTTTCAAATCAGCAAAATGTTTCTTCCTGAGCAAGGACACTGGTTACATTATTGTTCCAGTCTACTTTGTGTCCAAGCGAAGTTTCCCCCCTATAGCAGTCCTATGTTAACAGAGCATTTGATTCAAAGTATGGCAGACCCTAGCATCATTTATTTTCCTTTTTGTTTATTCAGAAGTACTGATCTCTGTGACAATGCAGAGATCACAGGTAAATGGGCTTTGAAACCATGTATTAAGAACACCGAGATAAATGCAGGGAGTTATAGCAAGGGATGAGTGACCTTAGGGGTGTTCTTCCTCTGAGTTTTAATCTTTGCATTTAGTTTTTCACCTACCTTCTCCCTCCTTTGGGCTATAAATTCTGAAGAAACTCATTGTAAAGTTTGTTGATCGATTATCGAAGTACACATTGTTTCTTTTGAGACAGAGTCTACGTATGGGGTGTAGATGGGTTGAGGAATATGATTTGGCCAGTGATGCCATTATTGGCAATGTTCAGAGTTTGGTATTGCTATTTAATATGACAAGCACATTTCTTTGGATCCTGATCTAAAGTAGCGGTGATGTTTTCCTATCTCTGTGTTTTAATTCATTTCATTTCGTTTCTACTGGCTTGCATCAGAATATTGGCATAGGATTTACCCTTGTTAGGTACCCTATGTTTCTGCTCTCCTTGCCATTGATGTTTTTCTTCTGAATGTGTTATCTAAGAATTGATTTCAGCTAATTTAACCAGTGTAGTGGATGTTATTTCCTGCTCTCTGATGTATGAATTAAATGTATATGTTCTTAGATGTCTCTTGTTAAGGATTTAGCTGGAAGATTTGGGAACACTGGGGATTAGAATTAGCCCTGTCCACTAGGATCCTTGTGCGACCAGCTGGTTTTTAACTTTGTGTTCTAAATCTTTGTTTTCTCCTCCTCTCCCACCATTCCATATCATGCTATCATCTTTAAGATCCAATGTTTTAGATGACTAGCCCAATTGAAAGCTTGCATATTAATTAGCAAGAAAATCCTTTCCTGAATCCATTGCCTAATGGTTTTGAATGCTTCCTGGAATATTTCACCTCTGCCTAAATCTCCTTTGCTCATCTTGTCTTACATTGAACCCTTCTTCCCTGATAACCAGCAACCAAACAAACAATCAAACAAACAAACTCCAAGCCTTATAACTAGCCTAACATCTTAACATTGAGCTTCAAAGACATATACCCTTGACATATCATAGAGAGATCCATCTCTAGACCTAGGAGGGCTAGATCCTAAGGTTTGAAAGTGGTTTTGATGTTGTCCCATCTTTTGGTATTTCCAACCTTGCCAAAACATGAGAACCCCAACATAATGGCGACTTCACTGGGGAAATTCTGAGTATTTCTCACCCTTCTACCTCATACGAAATTCACAAACCTACAATCTCTGGTTAGGTTGGCAGTAAACCCTCCTATTCACACATCAACCTCTATACCATTTGTTGTGTTTCTCCCATACTCTTAGACAGAGTCTGGAAAGGGCCATGTAGCCTCCAGATCTCACACTCTTTCAGAGGTGACATATCTGGTAAATGCCCTCCCAGTCAATCTCTGGTTAGAGTTTGCTGTGTTTGGGAGATGTCCTTGAAGTACTGTGGTGGATAGTGTACCCTCCATAAACATCCTAAACCTTCTACCTGGCGACTCCATAATTCCTAAACGATTAAAAGACTCCACTGGGAGACCAGCCTCCAAAACAACATCAACCACAATAGAAGGAACCAATAGGGTTAAGCTGCTTGGTTAGAAAACAACATTCTGGCTTTCAGAACCATTCACACAAGAGCTTATCCCAACCCAAACCCAAAGCTTCTGAGGTTAACATCAAGAAAAGGCCTGAGAAAACTTCTAAAGTAACTGTTGAAAGTAACAAAACAGCAGCTGAGAGCTCTGGGAAGAACAAAGAAAAAGACAACCAAAACACTGAGAAACAAGGTCAACCAACTAGCAGCACTAGCACTGCAGTTAGTGCTCCTGATAAAACTGTCACAAACACTGTACATAACGAGGATCAGCCCACTGATTCAGCCACTAAAGTAGTGGCTAACAAAACAGAGTTGAGCATTCCAAAGAGTCAGCCCACTTTCAATTTGGAAGGTGAGATTGCAAAAATTAAAATCTCTGTCCCACTCTCTGAGCTGGCCACTCAAGATGTGAATAAAGGCCAAATTTTGAAAGCATTAAATTTAGGTGAGAGCAGTGACACTGTAAATCTGAGTGATGATCAACCTGCCCTTCTGTTTGGTCCAAAGATAGAAGGAAAGTTTCAGGAAGGGGTAGTGCCCCCTTTTTATATCAGTCTTAATATCCATGATAAGATTCTCCACAATGCAATGCATGATTTTGGGGCGTCACACAACCTGATGCCTAAAGTAGTGATGGAAAGATTAGGCCTAGAGATAACCCGTCCCTATAAAGACTTGTATTCGTTTGACTCTAGCAGAGTAAAGTGTCTTGGCCTGATCAAAGATTTATGTGTGAGCCTTACCCAGATCCCAGCAAAATGTATGGTCATGGATGTTGTGGTGGCGGATGTGCCACCCAAGTATGGCATGTTATTATCAAGATCATGGGGAGCCAAGCTGCAAGGAACAATGCAGATGGATGGGGCTTATGCCACAATCCCAATATTTGGCCAACTTAGAAGACTGTACAGGGAGGCACAGATGAAATTCCTGGTTAGTAGCCCTGAAAAGCCTGAAAACTCTCCTTTATACTCTGTACATACAGACCTTGACTCCTTCATCCTTTGCAATGACGAATCCTTAGAAGGGTCAGCGTCCAAAAACAGAGATGCAAACGAGGAAACAGAGCCCATGGACTTTAACATAATGGCTACTCTAAACTCAGGGGAAAGAGACATAGAAAACTCTGAACAGTGCACTGAAGCAACAACTCAAAGTGAACTAGAAATAGAATGCAATCAGCCAGCTAATCACCTCTCCGATTTCCACCCCCATGAAGAAAACCAAAACGACCCACAGGCTAGTACAACTCCTATAATGCAACATAATGGCGAACTCAGCTGTAGGGAAGGAAGTGATGATAAAACGAAAAATGAACCCTTGTGGGAGATGAATTTCGATGGGTCATGCACCAAGAGAACTGCTGGGGCAGGGGTGTGGATACATAACGTAGAGAGTAATTACGTAGAGAGCCATGCCTGCAACCTACACTTCAAATGTACAAACAATATTTTAGAATATGAGGCTCTTATCCTAGGATTAACTCTTTTGAAAAAATTAGGAGCCCGTAGGATAACTGCGCGTGGAGACTCTGAGCTGATTATTAAACAGGTGAATGGTGAATATACAGCGAAACATCCTAGACTGCGAGCCTACAGGAATGACACTATGGATTTATTGAAAACATTTGTTGAATACGAATTAGTGTTTGTTCCTAGGAGTCAAAATGTCATTGCAAACGGATTAGCTTGCTTAGTTAGTTCATACCCTAAGACTCCAATTGACCAACAGATTATCATTCAAACCAAATTCAGACCTGCAGTGCCTGAAAATGAGAAATATTGGCAGGTTTTTGAAGGAGATAAACAGATCGAAGATTTCCTGATAGGCAGAAATGAGTTTGAATTTTCCGATTCGGACTCCAAATCTAACAGTGGCTGCCTAAGTGAAGAGTCCTCAGACAAGGAAGAAACGCCCTGTAATATAGAAATAAATACTTTAAACGAACAGATTGGAAATCCAAACGAAAAATGTGAAAATGCAGATAGTGAAGAAGTAGAGGTGCTACAGGCCAAAAATAAGAACATACCTCAAGGCCTTGCACCTTTAGAGGACCTTTTTGACTTTGATGATGTAGCAAAAAAGCCCACCATAGAACATGCAGACTCTGATGTTGAGGAATGCAACATAGGCACTGAAGACAAGCCCAAAATGATCAAATTGGCTAAGTCCCTGCCTGCAAACATGAAAAGGAAATACATTGACCTTTTCAAGGAATTCATTGATGTGTTTGCTTGGAGTTAAAGGCCTATGACACAAACATCATACAGCATAAGATACCCTTGAAGGAAAATCAGAAGCCCTTCAGGAAGAAACTTCGTAGAATAAACCCAAAACAATTTCCTGCAGTGGAAAAAGAGATTAAGAAGATGTATGAGGCAGGTATAATTGTGCCTGTGAGGTTCTCTGATTGGGTATCAAACCTAGTGGTTGTGAGAAAGAAAACAGGTGAGATCAGATTATGCATTGATTTCAGGAATCTTAATAGAGCCTCTCTCAAAGACAATTACCCTTTGCCTAAAATGGAACATATTATTCAGAGGGTAGTAGGCTCTAAAAGGATCTCCCTGCTAGATGGTTTTTCAGGTTACAACCAAGTCTTAGTAATCCCAGAAGACCAACTCAAAATAGCCTTTACCACTCCATGGGGCACGTTTATGTATGTAAAAATGCCTTTTGGACTGATGAACACTGGCGCAACCTTCCAAAGAGAAATGGATATAGCTTTTTCAGATGAAATAGGAAACTTCATTGTCATCTATCTGGATGACATAACAGTCTACTCCAAAACTGAAGAAGAGCACCTAAAACATCTGAGGAAAGTGTTTGAAAAATGTAGGAGGTTTGGTTTGTCAATGAATCCCAAAAAGACTGTATTTGGACTACAGGAAGGGAAACTTCTTGGCCACATTATATCTGAGAAGGGGATTAGGATAGACCCACAAAGAGTTGAGGGAATACTACAAATCACACACCCGAGGAATATCAAAGAGTTACAGTCCTTCATTGGGAAAATTAACTTCCTCAGGAGGTTTATTCCCAACTTAGTTGAAGACCTGAGGATTATGACTGACATGTTAAAGAAAGGTGCATAAGTTAAGTGGACTTTTGAAGCCAACAAATCTTTTGAATCAGTTAAACTTGCACTCACCCAGGCTCCTGTCCTAATCAGCCCAGATTTCTCAAAGGATTTCCTGATTTTTTCATTCGCCTCCAAGCATACTATAGCTGCAGTTCTACTGCAAAAAAATTCAGAGGGAATGGAACAACCCATTTCTTTCTTCAGCAAAGCACTTAGGGATGCACCCTTGAAGTAAAACATAATGGAAAAATAGGCCTATGCTTTGATTAAGGCCTTGAAAGACTTTAGGGTGTACATTCTACATTCCCACACCATAGCCTATGTGCCAAATATAGTGGTCAAAGACATCTTGTCCCAAGACCCAGATGGAAAAAAGGGCAAATGGATTGCTGTGATCTTAGAATACGACCTTGAGATAAAACCCACCAAACTGATTAAAGGTCAGGGCTTAGCCCAACTGATGGCTGAATCAAATCTACAAGCCCTTGATATTAACATGGTGAATACCTTGGATGAGCAACAGGGATTGCCTAATCCCACTGTTGAGGAAAAATTTCGAAGTTCTCCCTGGTATTCTGACATTCTGTATGTGCTTATACACCTCAATGCCCCTCTTGAACTGTCAAAGACCAGGGCCAGATTCTTAAAGCTAAAGGCCAGAATCTATTGCATAATGAATGAAAGCTTATACTGGAAAAATCCAAATGGCTTATTGCTTAAATGTTTGCCGGAAAATGAGGCAGAGAGGATTAAAAAAGAATTCCATGTAGGAGAGTGTGGAGGCCACCTGAGATGGAAGGCTACTGCAAACAAAATACTCAGAGCTGGCTACTATTTGCCTACACTCTTCAATGACATCCATAAGATGATAATTGCCTGCCACAAATGCTAGATTTTTGAAGGCAAAAGAAAACTCCTCCCCTTACCTCTACAACCCATCACTGTTGCAGGTCCCTTTCTGCAATGGGGCCTAGATTTTATAGGTGAGATTCACCCTGCTTCTTCTACACAACACAAATGGATCCTAACAGCCACAGACTACACTAAGTGGATAGAGGCCAGACCTACTAGGAATGCCACAGATTCAGTCATCATTAGGTTTCTAGAAGAGCATATCCTCTCTCGGTTTGGCTGTCCAGGGAAAATAATCACTGACAATGTTGCTGCTTTTGTATCCAAGAAAATGGTTGATTTTTGTTACAGGTATCAAATAGCACTTGGTCATTCAACTACCTATTACCCTCAGGGTAATGGATTAGCTGAATCTTCAAACAAAAGCCTGTGACCATCATCAAAAAGCTGCTGGAGGAAAACAAAAAGTCATGGCATAACAAGTTAGTGCATGCATTGTGGGTTGACAGGCTTACAACGAAGAAATCCATTGGCATGTCGCCATACCAGCTTGTCTATGGAACAGAAGTAGTATTTCCTACCAGCCTTGGGATACCAGTAATCAAACTTCAAGAGATCCAGTCAGAAGAAAACAGCATGGTGAGGAGAATAAACCAGACGATTCATCTCCAACAAACAAGGGAAGAGGTCTACAACAGAGCTGTGAAAGTTCAGGAGAACATAAAGAAGCTGTTTGACAAAAGAACTAAGGCCTCTGATTTCAAAATTGGAGATAAAGTTCTGAAGTGGGACTCAAAGAGAGAGGACAAAGGAAAGCACGGCAAGTTTGACAGTTTGTGGCAAGGTCCCTACATCATCTAGGCCGCTGTGGGTCCAAATGCCTTTTTTCTACAGGAATTAGATGGTACAGAGCTGTTTGGGGGTCCTGTCAATGGCAGGATGCTCAAGCACTACTTCAGCTGATTTCCAATTTCCAGTTTCCATTTCCATTGTACGTACCATTGCAGTGTTTGTTTTCAAAAAAAAAGAAAAAAAGAAAAAGGAGAGGTTCAGACATGCTCAAAACATGAACCTCTAGAGTGCAAAAGATTGGCTCTAATATGATCAAAACCTGAGCCAAAGAAAGCAAAGATAGCTGGTTCAAACATGCCTAAAACCTGGACCAGCAAAGAAGAAAAGAATCAGCTCTAGCAAGCCCAAAGTCAGAGCTGAAATGAAGAGAAGAGAGTGACTCTAACAAGCTCAAAACTTGAGTCACAAAAGAAAGAAGGATGCTACAAAACTTCAGATTTCAAGCCTTCAAAGTTTCGTTTTTCAGTTTTCTGCAAGTTTCTATCCATGTGCAACTGTCTTTATGCCTTGGACCCACAGCAAACTAGGCTAACTAATCCTAGTTTGACTGTTTTTAAATTTCTGTTGTAGAATATAGAGAAGAAATCTGCTGGACAGTTTAATCCCAGTAGATATTAGATTAGGTAGAGAAACATGTGGGACCAACAGTTTAATCTGGTCTCATGGAGTAATAAGGGTAGATTTAGAATAGGTTTGTTTCCAGTTTGTAAAAAATGAAAATGATGTAAATGGTCTGCTAGCTCAAATGCACCCTAGAAGAAGAAAAAATGCTAGGATTGTAGAATGGGTAGGTAGAATGATTGGGAAAAATTTTTCTGCTAAATTGATGTCTTCACAATTGTGGCAGCTGAAAATAAAAGAAGGAAGGTGGCTCAAGTAGCAGGCATCTGGCCTACACCAAAGATTTATTTTCTGAATTCTTGACTCCTTCAAGAAGAAGCCATCCCCATTTGGAGCCACTATTAGCCCCCTATAAATTTTTGGCAAGCAAAGTAAGGGGCTAAATTGTTTCTGAGCCTTCAATGAATGCATCTCCCCTGGAGACACATCATCCTTGAAGTCTCCTGTGCCTTTACCCTATCAATGAAATCCCCTTTGCTGATTCCCATTTTAAAGCCTCTGATTGCAAAAAAAATTATGCTCCTAAAGGTCTTCTTTTGCCCCTTGTATCCCTGCAAATGTCTCATTCCACCCCTTATTCCCTTTGTCAAAGTCCCCTTTTCTAACCCCAAAACTCCCCTAAACCTCCCAAGTCACCCTCATTCCTCCCTCAAAACCTTTAAAACCCCTAGTCCCTCTATCGTTACCTTTCCCTAACCTTAAAAAGCGTTGAAAAGGCTGAAAACCCATTTCCTAAACATATTACAAGCTAGCACCTTTCGGCCAGCCCCCTCGGCCTTTCTTCCACCTTGTGACCTGGGTGCCAAAACCAGGCGCCAACCAAAAAGTGCTTATCTCAATTGATATCAGAGGCAATATCAACCGTCGATCAGCGCAGATCAGGCGGTCCTTGTTAACTCCGCAGTGCCCGTGGTCTACCTCGTTACACCCCTCCAATCGCCTTTCAACTGTTCATATAACCGCAGATCAACGGTCTGCAGTACATCCATCCCGGTGGTCCCCGCCGCAAACACTGTTCATAAACCACCCGGTTTCTATCGCACCGCCTTCGGAGGTAGGCAGTATTTTCCCATTGCGCAGCGATTCCACTCATCGATCGACGCGTGTCAGGCGCACTATTTCAAAACTACTATCTCATCGCGCGTTATCGTTCGTCCGTAGACGCGGAGCAATATCATCGTCAGCCGTCCGATCTGCGATCGCCCATCTAACGGTTGTCGCTCCACGAAGTTGCGTGGGGTTTAACCAGAGGCATCCGTACCCCTGGCCCACTGTCCATCGCCCTCCGCCGCGTCCCCAGCCGTCGATTTCCCCCGAGATTTGACGGTCCAGATTTGTTTTCCCCCGTCATTGACTATTCTGCCATCGCCCGGTCCCACCACATCATCATTCCGTGTGTATCACCATACATTCGCCCCTCCCATTATATATATTCATTCAAAAGGATAAATTTAAGGTTTTTACGTTAAATTTCTCTGCATTCCGCCAACCTTCCACCAGAGCACTTCTCCACCATTCCTCTACGTTTTTTTGCCATTCGTCCGCAGTCCCACTGTCATCCTCACAGTCATCCACATCATCTGACCCCATGCATGGTTTTCCTAACCAGTTTCATGTTTTGCAGGGTTTCAGAGAGGCGGGGAACCACCATGGTTCATATGTACTACTGTAATGGGGTGGTGTGCAGATAAAATTTAATTTGGAGGCTAGTACTACAGGGAAATGCCCGGAAAGGTAGCGGCGGTATAAATCTTATCCAAGGACAGTTCAATCTCCGCGGAAAACCTATCCGGCACCATTAAAACCCGGATTTTGCAGATTGAGACATTTATGAAGTAGCGCAGAAATACCAGTTGATGATCAAGGATTTCAACATTCAGTATTGAGGATTTTAAGCCTTAATCCAGAGTTCCAAAGACAGAGTACTAGATTGAAAATCTCGAGGATCACACAGGAGGTCCGGCGCGCAGAAAATAATGTAATCCGGGTTTCAAATCAGCAGAATGTTTCTTCCTGAGCAAGGACACGGTACACATTATTGTTCCAGTCTACTTTGTGTCCAAGCGAAGTTTTCCCCCCTACAGTAGTCTTATGCTAACAGAGCATTTGATTCAAAGTATGGCAGACCCTAGCATCATTTATTTTCCTTTTTGTTTATTCACCAGAAGTACTACAGAGTACTGCAGCCAAAGTACACCAAAGACATACCTAGAGTAAATGGAAGCCTGGACGAAACCCACATATTCATCCAAAGAACACTAGAGATAAATGCAGAGGAGTTAAAACAGGATGGGCTTCAACCTTCTTCCTCTTATGAGTTTTTAATGCTGCATTTAGTTTTCCACCTACCTTCTCCACTCCACTGGAGCTATAAATTCCTGAAGAAACTCATTGTAAAGGTTGTTGATCAGTTATCAGAGAATTGCAAGTAGTTTCTTTTGAGACACAGTCTCTGTGTAAAGTTGTAAGATAGGCTGAGGAATATGATTTCAGACTGAGTATTCAGCTATTGGCAATGTTGTACTTGACTGGTATTGCTATTTAATATGACAAGCACATTTCTTTGGATCCCGATCTAAAGCAGCGGTGATGTTTTCCTATCTCTGTGTTTATATTCATTTCATTTCGTTTCTACTGGCTTGCATCAGAATATTGGCATAGGATTTACCCTTGTTAGGTACCCTATGTTTCTGCTCTCCTTGCCATTGATGTTTTTCTTCTAAATGTGTTATCTAAGGATCAATTTCAGTTAATTTAACCAGTGTAGTGGATGTTATTGCCTGCTCTCTGATGTATGAATTAAATGTATTTTTTCTTAGATGTCTCTTGTTAAGGATTTAGCTGGAAGATTTGGGAACACTGGGGATTAGAATTAGCCCTGTCCACTAGGATCCTTATGCGACCAGCTGGTTTTTAACTTTGTGTTCTAAATCTGTGTTTTCTCCTCCTCTCCCACCATTCCATATCACGATATCATCTTTAAGATCCAATGTTTTAGATGACTAGCCCAATTGAAAGCTTGCATATTAATTAGCAAGAAAATCCTTTCCTGACTCCATTGCCTAATGGTTTTGAATGCTTCCTGGAATATTTCACCTCTGCCTAAATCTCCTTTGCTCATCTTGTCTTACATTGAACCCTTCTCCCCTGATAACCAACAACCAAACAAACAATCAAACAAACAAACTCCGGGCCTTATAACTAGCCTAACATCTTAACATTGAGCTTCAAAGACATATACCCTTGACATATCATAGAGAGATCCATCTCTGGACCCAGGAGGGCTAGATCCTGAGGTTTGAAAGTGGTTTTGATGTTGTCCCATCTTTTGGTATTTCCAACCTTTCCAAAACATGAGAACCCCAACATACGCGACTTCGCCTTTACAAATCCGCGTATAGAATCTTCAATAAGAATATTACCAAACCTTCTGCTGGACATTACACATTTCTTTTGATGGACTCTTGAGCTTCTACTGAAGACATATACTTCATATTTTACCAGAGAGTTTCCATCAAGGACAACATATTAGGACATATGAATCATTCCTCGTCCAAGGAGTACCCATGTTTCATACTTTCGATGGACCCTTCTACCTGAAAAATGGGAAATACATGAAAAACCGAGATTGCAATCACGTTTTTTCATATATTTCTCATTTTTTGTGTAGCAGGGTTCATCGAAAGTATGCAACATGGGTACTTCTTCGATGAGGAATCAAATTATGCATCCAAAAAGTGTCCCCTCTCAAAATTTTACTAAACCCATAGGGAGATAAGTTGGTAATACGAGTTGAAAAAGTTTTGTTTTGTTTTTTTTTTTCCTCTAAAATTTGGTGCCGTAATCTAATATTATTTTATTATTTCCAATATTATTTTATACTTTTATAGGAGGCCCATTTTAGACATCAAAATTCCCCTAATGGGCGCGCCCAGGGTTATATTGATGGAGTGTTTTCCTTATAGTGGAGGGGTACCCCTGTGGGTGAGGTGAAGATGTCCCTGTACTCCTCCATGACCTTGTCCATTAGTTTTTTCCGTGCGGAGGAGCCATGTCTAGAGGTTGTGAATGTGGCCACAGTATTCTTCTTGCCTTGATGGTGAATGCTAAGGAAGAAAAATTTCCCAGTCTGGGAAATGGTCTTAATACATTGCTTTGCAGAGATAAAAAGATGGTGATATGTGTTGCTACCTCTGGTATCTTGTATAACTTGTTTACCAAAGAAATAATAATGGTGCGGGGCCTAGACTCATACACAACATGACACTTTCACAAATATGGTTGTCCTAATAATACAACACCAACTTCAAGAAGAGAAACATCACACAATACCTCATCTGTGAAGGGCTTGACGTTATAGGGAAAGTGACACTGCTGGATGACACAGATATATTGTTCTTGGTGAAGCCACCCAATGGTGTACGTTTTTAGGTGTGTTGTGGTTGGCAGGCCCAACTGCTTTATGACCTTTGCTGAAAAGAGGTTATTTTGGCTTCTGTTGTCAAAAATGAACTACAGCGGAGAACCCTTCACCCACATCTATGAGTGGAAGAGTCACTGCCCCTCCTTTGGATCTTTGGGCTCAATATACTAGATCTTGGTGGTGGAAATGGTGGCACTGGGCTCCACATCAATAATTTGCTTCCCTTTTTCATTCCCCTTATTGGGTTTTGACTCAGAGTTGGAACATGGATATGATTCAAAAGCCTTCAGCTCGACCACCAGTGATTGCTTGGATCATCACTCACCTTTGTTGTGAATGGGGCTCTTATGGAACTCACACCATTTCCTTGTGTCCTTATTTTTCTTTATGGTGTTTTTCTTCGCTTGCGACTTCATCGGGTTTTCCTGGGTCACCCCACCTTGGATTTTTCCTTTTTTCTATGATTTGTGGGTGCCTTTCCCTTGCTTTAGATTTGCAGATCCAAAGTCTCACTTCTATTTATATTTCTTCTCGATCTTGGCAACATGTGGATAGGCAGTGCCAAGAGAGGAGATGTCCAGGAACTCCTTCTCATCCTATATGTACTTGTGTAGATATTCATGTTACTTGAGTTCAAAATTCCACTTAGAATATTTGATACCCAACTTTGTGCAAACGCTGTAAAAAATATTTGTGAAATCTGACACATCTTGGTCCCTTACCTGTTGCAGCATGGCCCGCTTTATGTATTTATCTTCATATCTCCTGGCAGGGTAATATTGTTCCTTGATGGCATCTCAGAAATAATTCCAAGTGGGTGCGGCTGAAAACAATGAGTGTTCCCTCTTGTCCTTCTATTCACAGTAGGTTTCCCACCATTCCCTGACATGGGGGGCGGATTTGAGGAATTCAAAAGTAATATTTTCCCAATTGGAAATATTATGAACCGAAAAATATCCTTCCAACATATTTAACCATCTATCTATAGTTTCTGCATCTATCTAGCCTTCAATATAGGAATGTCAAAGTTGACTTGTACCTTAAAGGAAGTGATGCCTCAAGAGTGGCTGCTGGATGAAGATGTGTCATCTGTGGTTAGCTGCCGAAGGAACTAGGAAAATTTATCCATCATCACTTTCCTTTGTCGCTCGAGGGCTTCCTCGAGCAATATTTTGAAAGGATCTCCTGCTCCCTCATCTTTCTTTTCTTCTTCCATGGGAGTTCGTTAGGGTGTGCAAGGCTGGTCTTGCAAAGGTTCAACGAGTTCGAGACCTAACACCTTATACCATGACCTTTTTGGGGACACGCAAAGAAAAACAGAGAAAGAGAAAAATACTCTAATACCACTAATCCAAACTTATGCAGGAACACAATAGACTACAGATATAAACATAAATATAGAGATACATCAGAATTAAATTTTCTTTCATTTAATATCAAATAATTGAAATATGCTTACAAGCAAAATGAAAATAAACTACCTCGAGCAATGGTAGCTTATCTCTAAGAAGAGATGTGGTGGATAAATGCCTTTCAAATCTGTTACAATGAGGCTCAAGGGAATTTTTATTATTTGAAAACAAAGGGAAACCATAAACAACAAAAACTCTAACCCAAGAGATGGAACACCAAGATTTTATGGGCCATGTTGGGGTTAGTTGGGTAGCCAACTTCTCGGAGTCGTAACTTGGTCATATGATCTCTGTTTGGTGTGTAGGATACCTTGTTGGAATTATCTCTCCGAGTACTACATGCTTTGCAGCAAGCCCATTCCCTATGACCCTAGTGGCTATGGGCATGCTACAGACCTCACAAAACACAGTTTAGGGGGTCAAAACCATTTCGGAAGTTGAGGACCTGAAAAAATGCTAAAAATAGTAAATGTTGTTATAATCAAGGAAATTGATGAAACCAAATGGAGGTCTAGGTGGAATAGGTGGGTTGCCACCAATATCCACCTGGATCAGTCCTGTCCCCTTAGTAAGAAATGATCCCTATTGCATGCACAACCTCCATGAGGTGAGAAAATTTCTATTAAACCTGGTCCCTGGTAAACCACTTGCCCTGGTAAAGGCATTGGCCTCCTTTGACAACTTGATATAGTTGGATCCTCTCCTAGTGAGTGTTCTTGATATTTTTTTCCATGATCCTATTAGTTGTGGCATGTTTTATCTATTTTGGGTTGAGCTCTATTGGTCTCAGCTTCTTACCAATGCTAGATGTGTCCAATAATAGGGGAAAGTATGGTCGTAGTCAGTCCACATTAAATACTGGGTGTGGCACTCGATGTTGATCATGACGCTGCTTGTTCTTAGCATTGCCTCTGTCTAATATTTCAGACCTGTTGGAGGATGTGTTGAATGCGCTCAATGAAGTTGTTAGCCTTGTGAGCTTCATAATGGACATGAAATGAATCTTTGTGAGTACCTGCAAATGGTATGTCCTATCAATGAGACATAGTGGATGGAATCACAATCCGACCTGAAAGGGGTTGTGGCTAGTTGAGATATGTTGTAGCTATGCTAAACATAGGGGATAATTTCATCCTATGTGCATGGGTGATTTGAGTATTACATACACAGAATGTGCATGATCATCCTATTGACGACCTCTATTTGGACATCAGTTTTGTGGTGGAAGGTTGTGGATTTAGTGAACTTGTTATCCAGCATCGACCAGAGGCTTGACTAAAATGTACTCAGGAACCTGTTGTCCCGATCTAAGATAATAGACTATGGGATACAAAAATGTACCCTAAATCATTCAAAGAAGATCTTAGCAGTGGATTTTGTTGTGATACTCTTCTTGCAGACTGCCAAAATGGAGATCTTAGAGAATCCGTCGACAACCACAAAAACACAGTCGTTTTCATGCTTAATAGAAGGAAGTCCTGACATGTAATCCATGGATATGGATTCCAAAGGCTGACTAAGAGTAGGAAGAGGGGTATATAGGCCTTGCTTCTTTATTTTCGGTTTGGCAATGGCACAGGAAGTGCAGGATGTAATGTACTTCCCAACATCTTGTCGAAGGTTCAGCCAATAAAAATACTTCTGCAGCACTACAACTATTTTCTCTGCTCTGAAATGTTCAACGACCCGACTATAGTGTGCCTCCCAAATAATATTGGCATGCTCACTTGAAGGAACATAGAGGTGTCCCAGGTGGGATAACAATGTGCCCTAGAGGTGAAAATCATGAACTTGCTTGCCTTCTAGGAGCATTTGGCATGTGTCGCTGAATTCTAGATCACTCTTGTAAAGATGTGTCCACCCCGAAGTGTCATGTCAAGAAGAGTTGAGAACAGTGGTCAATGCCATAACCGGTGGTCGGTTTGCAACATTATTGGTGTTGCCATTCTTATACTTGATGTCCAAATGGGACTGTTTCAGATATGTGGACCACTTCTAATAGTGATCGTTTTGTAACTTTCCTTATGTCCATATGAACTACAGGGGTCGGTGGTTTGTGTGGATGATTGTTTCCTTCCCCAGAATAAAATGATTCCATTTTTGGCATACCTGCACAATGGAACAAATCTCTTTTTCATCGAAAGTGTCTCACTGTGATATGTGTTGAATTTCCATGATCTTTGGATCTAGGATAAAATCTTAAAATACCTTACGCTACTAAACCAACAATATCAACAAATGCACTTTGCACAATGGAATATAAATAGTAGTAAATCACACATGCACAAGTGTAGAAAAAGTTTTACAAAATGTAGTACAAATATGCACAAAAACTCAATCTTCGTTATATTAAACCAACTGAATATTACAAGGGATACGAGAATCAAGATACAATGACAATGTCGCTGCAGTCTTTATGTTGTATCTCTTCATGTCAGTCCTGTTAGCCACCCGTAAAATTTGATTATCCCAAAAGGTGGCTAAATCTGTTTTGAACCTTCAAGGAACAATTTTTCTTACTAAAAACTGTTGGCTCTTGAAGACTCTTGAAAGGCCTCATGCCTCTGTCCAAAGTATTCATTTCTGTCCCCATTTTATACTCAGAAATTCTGCTGATTTCATGAGAAGAAACTGTTGAAAAAACCTTCATTTTCCCCCTTCTCAAACCTTCATTTACTCCTCTTTTTCTCCATAAAACTCCCTTGTTTTCATGATTTCCCTTCTTCCATTCATAAAAATCACCCTTACAAGGTTAAAAACTCACTTTCTAACCTTACCGAAACCTTCAAAATCCATTGAAAACTCTAAAAATTTCATAAAAAATACAAGTTTTATTTACTATGGACACTAAGCTCCCTTGGGCTAAGTCCTAACCACTTCCCCCCACATTCCCATGCGTTAAAACCAAACGCCAAAGCCTTTCGACGCTAATCGCATCGCACATTTTCAAAGTGTGCAAGTCTTGTGCCATGGACCGAAAGTTCCGATTGCGATTGGCTTTTTATGTGTTTAAAGCTCCCAATTATATTATTTCTCATATAAACCATAAAACCCGACCCGACGCTTAAATCAGTGTATAAATCCATTTCCGATATGTTGTTCTTATGTAAAGTCTCAAAACCCATTTTTCCAAAGTTTAAACCGAAAAACTATAACCACGTGTTGAATTTAAAATGGGTTGATTGAAAAGCCCATACCCAATCTTTCGATATGTGATCAACCCCCTCCTCTTTAACCTCGGTTACACAGTCCTCCATGCACCCAAAGGCCCCGCAATCGGGCGCCTAACCTTATTATTTATATATCCCGCCCGCGGAATATTAAAACCTTATGTAATTTCAAAACTTTGGGTTTTTTATTTTTCCGCCGGTTCCATTTTTTAAACCATTCCACACCGTCGATCTGATCTGCAGATCGGACGGTGCAGAGTCTGTCAATCCGATGGACCCCTCCAGTCATGCACCATTGCCCAAAATCGTGTGGTATTTATTGCACTGCCTTTCGGCGGACGGCGGTTTTCTCCCGATGGCCAGCTATTCCATACATCGCGTGACACATGTCCTGGGTCCTATTTGTGAAACCGCCATCCATCGCGCATTAAAGTTCGGAAGAGGATGCCCAACGATATTGACCACAGCCGTCAGATCCGAACCCGCTCATCCGACGGTGATCGCTCGACGAAGATGTCTGATGGTTAACCAAGATACACACGCGATAACCGAGATATCATACAAAAGAAACAAAAACCTCCGCCGTCGATCTGATCTGCAGATTGACGGTCCACGTTTCGTCGCCCAGATTTCCTCCATTTGACTTTCGACCTCTGCTACTGACCGTCGATCTTTGCGTGATCGATGGTCTAGATTTAATCTTTTTTCTGCTCGTTCCATGATCGCTCCCGATCAATCCTGACCGTTGGATGATGCCATCCAACAGCCCTGCTCCTTCCACACATCCTTTGAAGAAGTCAACCTATATACGCAGGATTTTATAACTTTTTTTGTATTTTGTAGGGTTTAATGTTTTTTCGCCATACTGAGGAAAATTCGCAGGCTGAGGGTGACGATCCTCTTGCCTTCGATTCACCAGGGAAATCATTCGCAGGGGTTTTCAATCTCACGTATCATCGGTGTTTTATGAGGCATCGATGCCGTTTCATCTCTACGCAGCCCTGCATGTCAGCAAGAAAGCCAAGAATCGGGCACAGTCAAAGGGTATCAGTGCCGAAGACCAAAATGTATCAGAACAGAGGATTAGAGACAGTTTCACGGAGATTACGGCTAAGACGGTTATCAAAGGCCTAATCCCCAATTTTAAACATGGTTAAAGGAAAAATCTTAAGTGTTTTATCAAACAAAAAGGCCTCCACCGCTACATTTGAGGTGAATTGATTCCTCAGCTACCACAGAGCCACTTGTTGCCTCAAACCTTTCAAAAAAGAGGCCGAAGTTATTGATTAAAGAAATATATGCCTCACAGCGCGACCAAGGAGTTACTTCTGCAAGGAAATAAACGCAGAAATATTTGCAGAGTTACTCCAAACATCACACAAAGCCTCAAAGGTTAAATTAAGCTCCCACCGAGCTTAAATATTTATGTGAATCATTTAATACAGAAGACACCTATTGTAAGCTTCTTTATTGATCCCCTCAAAGGCCCAGAAACCATTTAATTCTGTATTAATTGTAATTGAGATCTTTTATCAGATCTCACCTCCTCATCCTTCTATATATACTACAACAGAAGATGAGTGAGTGGTTGGTTGTAGAACTTTGAAATATATTTGAGCTCGAAACTCCTATTTGTACATAGTGTTCATTGGTCCTTGAAGCTCTGTTTGTGCTAGAGTAGTTAGGCTGAATAGTGAAGATGGTTGCTGAACTGAAACATTGGACTTGAAGTCTGTAACTGGTTTGACATCAATAACAAGCTGTTTCTTGGGATCCTGGTCTATATCACTGGTGAAGTGTTCCTTTCTATGTTGTTGTTTTTCCTTCTATGTATGTCATATTGTTCACTTTTCTCTTATAAAGAACAACACGCATAGAGTTAGGACCTACTGTATATCAATAACCTTCTCTGATTGAAAATATTTATCTTAATGTTTTCCACAAAATTGTTTATTTGAGAATGATTCAATATAGTTTAAGCAGTTAGGAATGCTTGCGTTCCCTCGTCCTACTGTTTGCTTTAAACATTGTTCTTGAAAGTTATTTTCATCATTTTCTTATTAAATTTAGACTAGAAAATAATGGTTTGCCCTGTTTCTAGTTCCTATTCTCCAAAGGCAGATTCTGAAGGTTTCCCTTGGTGTTGACTGAAAGCGGACTAGGTTTAAAAGTACTTTATCTAATCTTGGGTTACACTTTGTTTTCTCTTATGTGTTTTCATACTTTCTGAAGGTAATCATGTGGATTACTGGATTGTTTGTCAATTAAGCTGCTTTAATACAAACTTGCCCAAGAAGTTTATGGTTAGCCCTGTTCTTGGTTGGTTTTAAACAGTTACTTAAGAGGCTTTTCTTGTTTGGACTGACTATAAATCCCTTGTGAAATTATTATCAGTTTCCACCCCTCCAACACTTTATTATTTCCATTCCATCATTTTAAATCTCAATAATCTTGTGTTATAGATGACTTTCCCCTTGGATCACTCTTGATGTTGTTGTTCAATTAACGCCCAGATATGACTCCATAGACCAATGGACTAAAAACCAGCGTTATATCTATCTTTCAGCCAAAGCTGTTCTATTTTCTTGAAAATTCTCACCTTTGAAACTCTTTTCATATAGATATTTCCACCTCAAACAGTAAATCATGCTCAACCATCCAAAAAACAAACAAACTCTTGGCCTTCATAGCTAGCCTAATATCATTACCTCAAACTCCAAAGACAAATCCATCTTTGTACATATTGGAGAGATCCCTCTTCGGATTTATGAGGGCTAGATCCTAGAATCCCAAAGTTGGTTGAAACGATGTTGTTTCTGCATTTTTAGTCTTACCAATCTGCTAAAATTACAGATCCCTAACATTTCTTGCGACTCCGCTGGGGACTAATTCCCTTAAAACTTCATAAAACTTGTGAGTAAAAGGCAGCCTTTTCAAGCACTACCACATCATGATAATCATGATGAAACTTGTTTGAATCAGTGACAAACTAGGCAAACCCTAGGATTCTCATAAGACTTTATCTAACCTTGAAAAATCAGCTGGCTTAGCCATAAGGATAGACTGGCTTTGTCTCGTAACCATAGCTAGGTTTTGAAACAGAGTTAGAATATTCTTAGAGACCACACAACTGAAAAATAACTTAGAAATACCGAAAAATATTTCAGATTGGTATCCAATAAACATGGTGGTGGACCATAAAACCTTTTACCTCCTTAGGAGCTAAAAACTTCCACTTGGCGACTCCACAATCCTTAACAGACCTTAAGACTCCACTGGGAAGAACCCTTATCATTATAATATCATTCAAACTTAGTTAAAAGACTGTAGGATTAAAATGTGTGCGAACAGATTAGTTAACCTCTTAAAGATTGTCATATTTGGTTGAAACTTTTCTTGTTTATTTGGGTCTGAAAAACACAGCATAGTGGCTCCTAGAAAGATTCACACTAGAGCCCATCCTGACCCTAATCCACCTGAGATAGTTGATAACCCAGAAAGTATCCTTTGGAGGTCTCCTAAGATTAATTTATCAACTGTTTTTAGATCACTTTTGAGAGCTAATTCAGTCCCTGAAAATCTTTCAGCTCTGCAACAATCACAAGCTAACTTAGTAAACCCATTTAGAACTAGGTCATTAGATGATATAATTCAGCTATATCTCTGAGTCTTCACTTTCATCCCCAGAGACAAGTGAACATCCTGGTAATAGAGAAACCACACCTCCTGATCTACATTTCCTACACAATTTAGGTGTCTCTCATCCAATATGAGCTCATCAATCTACTGCTATTCCATCCACATCCCTTCATCCTTCACGCACTGTCCAAACCACTCCACTTCAACCCACTTTCCCTTTTGTTAATCTACCCTTTGTAAATCCACCTCCACCTCCTGCCATGGCTGCATGGTATGCTCCCCTAGTCCTTCCTGCACCATTAATCAATCTTCCACAGGACTATCAGTCCAAAATTCCATTATATGATGCTAGCAATACTATAACTGCATCACAACATGTGGATAAGATGAATGACTACTTTGATAGAAATGAAATTGATGATGATTCTGTCAAACTTAGATTATTTGCTCAAAGTCTAGGGGGAGAAGTAAGAAAATGGTTTAAAGGCTTAGCCCCCCATAGTATTAATGATCTCCAAGGCTTCCATCAAACATTCTTAAACAAATGGGAAGTGAAGAAGAATCCTCTCTAAGTCCTTTCTGATTACAAGAACCTCCATAGAAACCAGGGGGAAAGTGTGCAAGCTTATTGCACTAGGTTTAATAGTGTGTATAATGCACTTTCCCCAGAACGAAAACCTCCACAGGGCTCAGCTTTAAACAAGTTTCCTGAAGGGTTTGACTCTAACATGACCTATTCACTAAGAGAAAGAGATTTTGCAACTCTTGACGACATGCAAAGGGGTGCTCTTTCTGTGGATGTCAACTTAATGGAGAAGAGAGCAAGAATGAAAGCTGAAAAGAGAGTATCTTTTAGAGAGGAATCAACACCTTCCACTTCAAATTCAAAAATGGAGAGAATGATGGAAGAAATGATGAAAGAAATGAGCATAATTAAGAGAGCACAAGCCAGCCAAAACCAAACTGCTCCTCAAAATAGAAACCAGAACCAGAATCAGAATGCTAGAAGGAACCAACCTCCAAACAGACCTAGGGAAGATGATCAGCAGATCACCCCTCCCTTTCATCAAAACTATGTAAGTGAGGTTGAGGAAACTGATGAAATAACAGAGGAGGATGATATCAACATGTTCGGGGTAGAGGATGATGACTTGGAAGTTCATTATGATAGAAAACAAGGTCTTTATACTCCTTATGATGACAAAAGAGATGATAATGAAAATTATTATCAAAACATGGAAAATGTCATGATAGAGCCTCAAAGAGAATATGACCTTAGAAGCAAGACTAGTCAACAGCCCCCCAACACCAAAACCTCTGACAAATCTTCACAAAATAGCACTACAAACAAACCTAAAGTTGTCAAACAAAAGGATAAAATAGTGGCTGTAAATTCTGATAAAGGTAAAGAGAAAGGCACTCAAAACAAAGAAAAACAGAGTGCAGACCTTAGTAGTACTGACACTTCAGCTAGTACTCCTGTGAAAACAATTTTATCAAGTGTGAATAAAACAAATCAGCAAGCTGATATTGCTAATAGAATGACAGCTCATAAGGCTGAAACTAGCAGTTCAAAGAACCAATTTCCCTTCAGCCTTGAACAGGAAATTTCAAAGATCAAAATATCTGTTCCCTTGACCGAGTTAGCTGCCCAACATGTATATAGAACCAAAATTTTGAAGGCTTTAAATATCGAGGAAAATGGAGATATAGTCAATCTTAGTGATGACCAGCCAAAGCTTGTTTTCGGTCCAAAGATTGAAGGAAGATACCAAGAGGGACCTGTTCCTCCCTTCTATGTGAGTTTAAATGTTCATGACAAAATTTTGCACAACGCTATGCATGATTCCGGGGCTTCTCATAATTTAATGCCTAAAGCTGTGATGGAGAGCCTTGGTTTAGAAATCACCCAACCTTACAAGGACCTATACTCCTTTTATTCCAACAAAGTAAAGTGTTTAGGATTAATCAAAGACCTTTGTGTTAACTTAGCCCAGATTCCAGCCAAATGCTTACTCATGGACATTGTTGTGGCTGATGTGCCCCCAAAGTATGGAATGTTATTATCTAGATCTTGGGGGGCTAAGTTACAGGGGACTATGCAGATGGACATGACCTATGCGACTATCCCTGTTTTCAATCAAACTAGAAGACTTTACAGGGAGTCTCATATGCAATACACAGTTACAAGTCAAGACAGACCACAAAATTCTCCCCTCTATTTTGTAAATACGGGCCTCGATTCATTTATCCTTTTTAATGAAGAAACATTAGATGAACAAGTGACTCTAACATAGTTAATGGCTGATAGAGAGGAGGAGGTAAATACCATAGAACTGTCAAAACAGTTCGCTGAACCTTTAAACGACAGCAAACCAAATATGGGTCTTGAAATACAAGTCATGTGTCCTTTGCTTTTAAACCTCGACGCTCAAGAAAACGCACCTCCACTTAACGAAAAATCTGAAGAGTCAAAACAAATGCAACTAAGTGCTGACATCCCGCAACAATCAGAAGGCACAGTAGTTGAATAGGACATTCACCGAACAGGAAAAACTGAAAACAGTCCTCTATGGAGTATGCATTTTGACGGGTCGTGCACTAAAAATAACGCTGGTGCGGGTGTCTGGATTCGCAACACTATAAACAACCACACTGAATGCATTTCCTGTAGATTAAACTTTCAATGTTCCAATAACGTAGCAGAATACGAATCCCTTCTATTAGGCTTACATTTGTTGAAAAAGTTAGGAGCCAAGAGAATTAAAATTCACGGGGATTCGGAATTAATCATTAGGGAAGTCAATGGGGAGTATAACGCTCATCACCCCAGACTTAGGGCCTACCGAAATGATGTCATGGACCTTTTAGAAACATTCGAGGAGTCCAAACTAATTTTCGTCCCGAGAATGGAAAATATTGTAGCCCATAATCTAGCCTCAGCCGCTAGAACATGTCTAACGCCATATGGAACCAGAGACTGCACAACTCCAATAAAATTTAGACCAGGCGTTCCTGATAACGAAAAATATTGGCAGGTGTTTGAAAATGACAAACAAATAGAAGACTTCCTACAATTCAGAAATGAATTCGAACCTAACGGTTCAGACTCAGACTACGAAACAAACTGCAAGGAAGAAAATTTTCTTGATGAAGGAGAACCTGTTAGCCACCAGTAAAATTTGATTATATCAAAGGTGGCTAAATATGTTTTGAGCCTTCAAGGAACAATTTTTCCCTATTTAAAAACTATTGGCTCTTGAAGACTCTTAAAGGCCTCATGCCTCTGTCCAGTTTCCCACACTGCTATTTTACATCCTAAAAACCTTTGAAATCCTACAAAAATCCAAAGTCAAATACTGCTACAAACATCCCTTTCTCTTTCCTTCTCCTCAAAACTAACCTCCTCTTCTATCCCTCCATTCCCCATGAAAATCCCTCATTTCCATGTTTCTGCTATTTCCCCTCATCAAAATCCATAGTATAAGGTCTAAGACCCCTTCTTAGCCTTATCAGAACCTTCATTTCCTTTGAAAAAACATTAAAAAACCATAGAAAATATATATTTTCTATGTTCTGGGCTTAAGCCCCCTCGGGCTAAGCCTCTAACCCTTTTTTCGTCCATGCGCCCGAGCGGTAGAACCAACTGCTAAGTCTCGCGGGCGCTTATCCTTTCCAATAATATTTCTCCGCCCAAAACATTAAAAACCTTGGTAAATTCGTGTTTTTGGGTTTTAATTTATTTTCAAAGTTTTTCACCCATATTAATTATGGAGCGGTCTCGACCGTCCATTTGCCCCGCAAATTGGACGGTGCGGAGCGTGCCATTCCTGTGGACCCCCCATCCGTGCACTGTTTTCCAAACCCGCGTGGTATCTTTCGCACCGCCTTCGGGCCAAAATCTGTTTTCTTCCATTGGCCAGCGATTCCATACGCTGTGTGACGCATGTCCCTTGTACGATTTGAAAACCGCCGTGCAACCATCGTCCATCGCACGTTATATTTCGTACCAGGATGCCTAGCGAAATTGATTTCCGCCGTCCGATCTGGGCCCACTCATCCAACCGCTATCGCTCTTCGAAAGTGTCTGATGGTTAAAAAAAGTGCCCACGTGATAAACAGGCCCTCGTATAGCAGCAAATCAATCCCCGCCGTCGATCTAATCTGCAGATCAACGGCCCATATTGCGTCGCCCGATTCCGTTGCCCAGTCAACGATTCCCCACCGCTGACTTTCCATTGCCCGCTCCCGACCGTCGATCATGCGCGATCATCGGCCCAGATTTGATCCTCTTCCACCTATTCTATAGTCTCCCCCGATCAATCCTGACCGTCGGATGATGCCATCCGACGGCCACACTCCTCCACACACCTTCCGATGTAGTTAAGCCTATAAAAGCAGGATTTCCTAATGAGTTTTCGCATTTTACAGGGTTTGAATCATTTGTTCGTGGTTTCCAAAGAAGATTCAGGAAAGGAGGGTGATGACCTTTCCATCTTCGATTCATCCAAGGAAATCACCCGCAGGGTTGGAATGCACGTTTCATCCATGTTTTCTCAGGCATTGATGCCTCATAAACCCTGCGTAGACCGACACGACAACAAGAAAACCATGAAACAAGCACAGTCAAAGATTATCAGTGTCGAAGACCAGGATGAACCAGAGCAGAGAATTGATGGACAGATTAGTGGGGATTACGGCTAAGACAGTTATCAAAAGCCTAATCCCCAATCTAAAACAAAGTTTAAAGGAAAACCTAAAGTGTTTTATCAGGAAAACCCTCCACCGCCACAAATGAAGGCGAATTGATTCCTCCCAACGACTAAAGCGCCACCTGTGCCTCAAAGTATTCAATCAGGAACAGAATTTATTAGTCGGGATCAGATATTTTGCCTCGATGCAACCGAAGAGTTACTTCTGCCAGGGATTTAATGAAAGAATGTCTGCAGAGTAGCCCTAGCATCACACAGAGCCTCAAAGGTCAACAAAATCTCCCACCGAGCTTAATTCATAAGTGTAAACCAATTAATACAGTGAAACACCTGTACAGTTTCTTCATTAAGCCTCCCAAGGGCTAAAAAAGACATTCACTCTGTATTAATTGTATTTTAGATCTTTTATCAGATCTCACCTCCTCATCCTTCTATATATACTTCAGTAGAAGATGAGTGAGGGGTTGGTTGTTGATGTAATTGCTGAAGCATTGTAATGTAATTGAGCTGAAGATCCCTGATTGTAAATAGTGATTCACTGGCTCTTGGAGCTCTGCTTGTAACAGATAAGTTAGGTCATGAAAGAAAGATGAATTAAAACACTGGACTTGAAGATTGTAACTGGTTTGGAGCATCAATACAAGCTGATTTATCGGATTCTGGTCTATGTTTATGGTGATGTTATTCTCATTGTAACTTGTTATTTTTTTTTTTTCTGTTTTTCATTATGTTTCATATTCTTCTGTAAAGAACAGTTTAAACAGTGTTGGGAGCTACTGCATACCAGTAACCTTCTCTGGATGAAAAATATTTATTTAAATGTTTTCTTCCACTGTGTTATTTGAAAATGACTTAATTCAGTTAAGCATAGGAATGCTGGCGTTCCCTCATCTTATTGTCTTAGCTGAATATTATTTTTGAATGTTACTTTCAGTATATGTTGTGTGAAGATGAACTGAGGAAGATATGGTGAGCCCTGGTCCCAGTCTTGTCTGCATAACTGTTTGATTGTTTCCCTTAGAATTGTTAAAAGCTGGATAGTTTCAAAGCACTTACCAGATCTTAGGCCATTCTGTGTTATCTCTGTGATTGTCTTGGAAGTAGCCAAGTAAAGAAGAGCTAGGAGAGGATTTGTGGTGAGCCCGGCCCGCTAGTCTCTACTCCAAAGGTTGCCTTCAAGTTTCCCTTAGTTTTTATATGTTTTCTATTGAAAGTGTATCAAAGGCTGGCTAGTTTCAAAGTACTTACCAGATCCTAGTTTACTTTCATGTTTTTCTTAAGTGCTTGGTCAAAGGCTGGCTAATTTCAAAGTACTTACTAGATCCTGGGCTGCTCTTTGTTCTACATCTGTTTATTTCCCCTTCTTAATGTATCATTTCATTCCATAAATCAAACTTGAAAGAGACCCTTAGACATAGATGACTTGCCCCATGGACCACTCTTGCCTCTTGTTGTTCCAATTAAATCCTCTCATGACTCCATAGCCCAATGGACTGAAAACCTGCCATCATCTTTCTTCTTGGTCAAAACTTACTCTTTTGCTTGCAACTTCTCACCTTTGAACCTCTTTACCTTTGGGACTTTTCGCCTGTAACAGCAATCATGTTCAACCATCCAAAAAACAAAACAAACCCTTGACCTTCATAACTAGCCTAATATCATTACCCCAAACTTCAAAGACATATCCATCTTTGCACATATTGGAGAGATCCCTCTCCGGATTCAGGAGGGCTAGATCCTAGAATCCAAAAGTTGGTTGAAACGATGTTGTTTCTGTAATTGGACTCTGCCAATCTTGCTAATAAATTACAGATTCCTAACATTTCTGGCGACTCCACTGGGGAATACTATTGAATATCAAACATTTGGTTCATAGAGCATCTGCTATATTAACCACATCAGAGATTTGGTTTCCCTTAAAAATCTTTATAAAACCCCGAGAGTAAAAAGCAGCTTTTTCAAGCACTACCAAGGAATGGTAATCATGATGAAACTTGTTTGAATCAGTGACCATCTAGGTCAACCCTAGGATTCTCATAAGTCTTTATCTAACCTTGAAAAATCAGCTAGCTTAGCCATAAGAGTAGACTGTCTTTGTCTCACAACCGTAGCTAATTTTTGAAGTAAAGTTAGGACATTCTTAGAAACCACACAAATAAAAATAACTCAGAAAATACCAAAAACATTTCAGATTGGTAGTAAAACACTTGCTCTTACATTTCACTTACCTTTTGTTGTGTTTTACCTCATACTCTTAGACAGAGTTTGGAAAGGGCCAGGTAGCCTCCGGATCTCATCCTCTTTTAAGAGGCGACATATTTGGTAAATGCCCTCCCATTCAATCTCTGGTTAGAGTTTGTTGTGTTTCGGGATATCCTTGACAAGGGATGTTTCACAAGCACTGTGGTGGACTGTGTACCTCTTTGAAAACACTCTAAAATTTCCACCTGGCGACTCCACAATCCTGAACAGACCTTGAGACTCCACTGGGAAGAACCCTTAGCATCATAACATCATTTAAAACTCAGTTAGAGGACTGTTGGATTAAAATTGTGAAAACAGATTAGTTAAACCTCTTAAATATTGTCATACTTGGTTGAACTTTTCTTGTTATTTGGGTCTAAAACACAGCATAGTGGCTCCTAGAAAGATTCACACTAGAGCCCATCCTGACCCTGATCCACCTGAGATAGTTGATAACCCGGAAAGAATCCTTAGGAAGTCTCCTAAGATAGAATCTTCAACTAGATCACCTCTAAGAGCTAATTCGGTCCCTGAAAATCTTTCAGCTCTACAACAATCATAAGCTGACTTAGTTAATCCCTTTAGGACTAGGTCCCTTGATGATTTAGATCAGCTAGATTCTGAGTCTTCACTTTCATCTCCTGAAACAAGTGAACATCTTGGGAGTAGAGAAACAACACCTCCTGATTTACATTTTCTTTATAATCTGGGTGTCTCTCATCCAAAATCAGCTCAACAATCTACTGCAGTCCCATCCACTTATTTTCATCCTTCATCCACCGCTCAAACCACTTCACTTTAGCCCACACCTCCTCTTGTCAACCCACCCCCACCACATATCATGGCAGCATGGTATGCTCCCTTAGCCCTTCCTATACCACTAGTCAAGCTTCCACAGGACTATCAGTCCAAAATCCCATTGTATGATGCTAGCAATGCTATAACTGCATCACAACATGTGGATAAGATGAATGACTACTTTGACAGAAACGAAATTGATGATGATTCTTTCAAGCTTAGACTATTTGCTCAAAGTTTGGGGGGAGAAGTAAGAAAATGGTTTAAAGGCTTAACCCCCCGAAGTATTAACAATCTCCAAGGTTTCCATCAGACATTCTTAAACAAATGGGAAGTAAAGAAGAATCCTCTCCAAGTCCTTGCTGACTACAACAATCTCCATAGAAACCCCGGGGAAAGTGTACAAGCCTATTGTACTAGATTTAACAGTGTGTATAATGCAATTTCCCCGGAATTAAAACCTCCACCAGGCTCAGCCTTAAAAAGTTTCCTGAAGGGTTTGACGCTGACATGACCTATTCACTCAGAGAGAGAGATTTTGCAACCCTTGAAGATATGCAAAGGGGTGCTCTTTCTGTGGAAGTCAACCTAATGGAGAAGAGGACAAGGATGAAAGCTGAAAAGAGAGTATCTTTTAGAGAGGAATCCACACCTACTACCTCAAACTCAAAGATGGAGAGAATGATGGAGGAAATGATGAGGAAAATGAGCATTCTTGAGAGAGAACAAGCAAGTCAAAACCAAATTTCTCCTCAAAACAGAAACCAAAACCAGAATCAGAATGTAAGAAGAAACCAGCCTCCAAACAGACCTAGGGAAGATGATCAGCAGATCACTCCTCCCTTTCATCAAAACTATGTAAGTGAGGTTGAGGAAACAGATGAAATAACAGAGGAGGAGATCAACATGTTTGGGGTAGAGCATGATGAATTTGTAGTTCATTATGATAAAAATCAAGGTCTATACACACCTTATGATGACAAAAGAGACGATGATGAAAATCATTATCAAGACATGGATAATGTCATCATAGAAACTCAAAAAGAATATGACCTTAGAAGCAAAACTGGTCACCAAACCCCTAACACCAAAACCTCTGACAAATCTTCTCACAACAGCACTACAACCAGGCCTAAAACAGTCAAGCAAAAGGAAAAAACAGTGGATGTTAATTCTGGTAAAGGTAAAGAGGAAGACACTCAAAATCTTGAAAAACAGAGTGCAAACCTTAGTAGTACTAACACTTCAGCTAGTACTCCTTTTTCAACCATTGTGTCAAGTGTAGATAAAACAAATCAGCAAGCTGTTGTTTCTGATAGAGTGGCAGTAAATAGGGTTGAAACCAGCACCTTAAATAATCAAATTCCTTTAAGCCTGGAACAGGAAAGCTCAAAGATCAAAATTTTTGTCCCTTTGACTGAGTTAGCTGCCCAACATGTATATAGGTCCAAAATTTTGAAGGCTTTGAACATAGAAGAAAATGAGGATACACTCAATCTTAATGACGAAGCCAAAGCTTATTTTTGGTCCAAATATTGAAGGTAAGTTTCAAGAGGGACCTGTCCCTCCCTTTTATGTAAGTTTGAACATTCATGACAAAATTCTGCACAATGCTATGCACGACTCAGGGGCTTCTCATAATTTAATGCCGAAAGCTGTAATGGAGAGCCTGGGTCTTGAAATCACCAGACCTTATAAAGACCTTTACTCCTTTGACTCAAGCAGAGTAAAATGTCTTGGATTGATCAAAGACCTCCGTGTTAACATAGCCTAGATTCCAGCCAAGTGTTTAGTTATGGATATTGTTGTGGCTGATGTGCCCCCAAAATATGAAATGCTTTTATCAAGATCTTGGGGGGCTAATTTACAAGGTACCATGCAGATGGACATGACCTATGCGACTATCCCTGTTTTCAACCAAACTCGAAGACTTTACAGGGAGTCCCATATGCAATACACAGTCACAAGTCAAGACAGACCACAAAACTCTCCTCTATACTCTGTGAGTACAGGCCTTGATTCTTTCATCATGTTCAATGATGAAATCCTTAATGAACAAATCATTTTAACAGAATTAGTAACCAAAAGGGAGGAAGAGGAACATAATGCTGAAATGTCTAAGCAGTTTGTTGTATTTGAAAACATTAGCAAACCAAACTCAGGTCTTGAACTACAAGTCATCAATCCATTAAACTTAAATCTTAATAGTCAAGAAAACATTCCTCAACATATTGAAAAACTTGAGGAATCAAATCATACAGAGGACATTCACCAAACTGATAAAACTGAAAATGATCCTTTCTGGAGTATGTATTTTGATGGGTCATGCACTAGAACTAGCACTAGTGCAGGTGTTTGGATTATTAACATTGAAAGCAAACACACAGAATGCATTTCTTGCAAATTAAACCTTCAGTGTTCTAACAACATAGCGGAGTACGAATCCCTGCTCTTAGGCTTACATTTGCTAAAAAAGTTAGGAGCCAAGAAAATAACTGTGTATGGGGATTCTGAGTTAATAATTAGGCAAGTCAATGGGGAGTATAATGCAAATCATCCCAGACTTAGGGCCTATCGGAATGATGTCATGGACCTTTTGAAAACATTTGAGGAGTCCAAACTGAGTTTTGTCCTGAGAAAAAGAAATCTTATAGCCCACAATTTAGCCTTTGCAGCTAGGACATGTCTAACGCCATATGAGACCGAAGATTGTTCACCTCAGATAAAATTTAGACCAGCTGTGCCTGATAATAAAAAATATTGGCAGGTGTTTGACGGAGATAAACAAATAGAAGACTTCATGCAATTCAGAAATGAATTTGAACTGCATAGTTCAGATTTAGATTATGATATAGACTGCAGTGAAGAAAATTTTCTTGGTGAAGAAGAACCTTCTCCTAAGCTTGTCAATATTAACCTTCAGACTAGCAAACTTAGAAACAAAACAGAATTGAGTGCAGAATCTGAAACAGAGGAATTAGAAACTCTGCATTCTAAAGATGAAAGTTTTCCAAGTGGTCTAACACCTTTAGAAGAGTTGTTTGATTTTAATGATGTGGCCAAAAAACCTAAAATGGAACCTGTAGAGACTGAGGTGGAAGAGTATAATATTGGCAGTGAAGAGAAACCGAAGATGATCAAACTGTCCAAAACTTTGCCAGCTCACATTAAACTCAAATACATAGAGCTGTTCAAAGAATTTTATGATGTTTTTTCTTGGAGTTACGAAGATCTGAAGTCTTATGACACTGAAATAATACAGCACAAAATCCCTCTCAAAGAAAACCAAAAACCATTCAAACAGAAACTGCGCAGAATAAACCCTGTACAGCTGCCTTTGGTTAAGAAGGAAATCATGAAGATGTATGATGCTGGTATTATTGTCCCTATTAGATATTCTGAATGGGTATCTGTTGAGAAGGTAAATCCCCTCTGCGGACAGAGGCGATCCCTACTAGCCCAGCAGGGGTCTAGCAACAAACAAACAATGCTATGACGCAGGCTCCTAGTTACGAATGAAAGATTTGGGATAAGAACCTACCTGGATTCCGGCGCTCGATCTGAAAAAGAGATGCCCCCGTCCTTCAGTCCTGGCAGATCACAATCCTTCCACGATCTCCGTGGATGAACACCTGCACACAGAAAGAACAAACAGATACAAGCATAGGAACCAGCATACGTAACTAAACATCGGTCAGAAAAGACATTACTCGCATTAACATAATGGAAAAGGAGTGGAACCATAATCATAGTCATCTATTAAAGTGGTAAACGAATAGAAGTTACAACCAAGTTCTGACGCTGCAGCCTCCTTCGCGCGGGTCTCCGGTCGTCCACGTCTCGCAAAGCTCGCCGGGGGAAAGGGAAACCTCTCCCGAGTCTCGTGACAATGGTCTCCTTGCTCGAATGGGCCTTAAGGGAAAGGAAGGATTCTTTTCAGCACAAAGGCACTTGGGAATAGGAGATGCAAAGCTTCAGCACTTCAAGACTATCAGCCCTTCAGCCCCTTCATCAATGGATGAAGGCTATATTTATAGAGGAGAGGATGAGGTTGGGATCCCTACAATAGTGGAAGGGAGGCCTTATCCTTTGGGAGGTTCCCCATATGGTGGAAACAAGAGACCAAAGGAGGAAGGCCGTGGTTATTCAGGCGAAACCACTCCTGATGACTCATCCACGAAGTTGTTGTAATCGAAACTTCGCCTCTTATTTTAAAAAACTTTCCATAAACAGAGTGGCGCGGGTACAACACTAGGACAGAGCGCCAATTGGCGCGGGCTTAGTGTTAATTTTCCCCCATTGGCGCGAGTACATAACGGGCTACCAGCGCCAATGCAAAAACAGGTGTTTTAGGAGTCTGTTTAGGAAATGATCAACAGAAGGAATGTTGTCCTCATGGAAAGGGATACAATGATGGTATTTTCAAGGCATGACACTGCTTATTGGTCACAGAAACGACCCTCCAATGGGCGGGACGGGGAATGGTAGGGACGGTGACAAATTACTGTGTAACAGATGCCCCCTAAAGCATGAGGACCGAGAGAGAGAGGGGTGAAATGCTTTACGAGAACATGTCCAACTGAAGGCCCGCCGTCGGAAAACCTGCACAGACAGATACAACTGATATCTCAAGTACATGATGTATATATGTGGTATGGACGCAGCCATCCGAAACAGAGTATGTTACAATCCGGATCCAGGGTATGGGCGCAGCCATCCAACTAAGATCAAACAAATAGACTCAGGTATGGTCGCAGCCATCCAATCGGTGAGTCATGTACATAATGATAATAATCCACAATCGCAGCCTGGATTACAACAGACACAATCCAGGGTCTTGCGCTCCATCTCGACCCAAACAAAGTACAAGTTCGAGCATGTGAATATGTGAGCTGAAGTCGAACATGCAAGAACATCGTCTGATTGCCAGCCAATGATGAAAGCTGTTAACAGACGCGAGAGAAACCACCAATAACGACAATGGTCCTCAAGGTACTACGAATTTGAAATCTACTAGGTGTGAATCGTAGTGGCGTCGTTTCCTGTCAGAATCATTCGATGGAGGTCAGCGTCTGTTTCATCAGTCTGTGAGACATTTAAGAGTGGGAGCGCTAGGGAGCCACGAGGTACATGGGAGTCTTTGAATAGCTCTGGATAATCAGTTGAAGTCGACAGGAAGTGACCTCGATCGAAGGTGGGCCATAATGATTCCCACATCATCGACACGAGACAGAGGAACATAATGTTTTGTTGTGAATTAGGACCATATGAGAAACAGAGGAAGGTTGATATTTGCAGAGGCCAACTTCTCTTGAACATATTGACGGCACGACAGTGGATTTGGCAGTATTTGACATCAACGGATCAGAGGTCATGGTGACGAGGCAATGAGCAGAGGAGAGGTCAAAAAGGATTATCCAAACCCACGGAGGCAAAGTGAAAAAATGAGATGAGATTTCCCCAACCCGACACGAATGCAGACAAGTGCCATGTTCAAGAGCGACATACTGCCGACGACAACGACGATGGTTCCATTTTCCCCACCATTTCGGTGAGTACCTCTTTATTTTTACACAAGCTTGAAGAGGATACCATATGCTTGTCATATAAATCCGTCCTTCGGACGAATCCATCCTAGTGCATTTAACGAGTCCTAGGAAGGAGAAACTCGGATAACGTCATTTCGACTAGATCCGATGTCATCAGGGTTTAACGAGTCTGACAAAGGAAGAACTCGGCGTCTTTTCATGTTTAGAGAGTTTGAAAAGACAGCGGAAAAGAAAACTCCACGGGTCCCTTTTCGTAAATAGTTTCCCAGATCCGAAAAGGTAGAAAACAATATCCGGGAAAACCTCCTAGTCGCGATAGGCTAGGGTATTCCTTTTTCGTAATCAATCCATCCCAGCCCGAAAAAGGGTTAAACTTATATTGGGTGAATGTCGATTCGTGTCCATTTTAACGAGATCGAAACGACAAGGGCCTCGGCAATCTTTTCATGTTTAGAGAGTCAGAAAAGAGCTGAAAGATGACTCCTCCTGGAGGAGCGAGTGGTATAAAGGGTAGCAACTGGTTCCGGTAATGGTGGAACTACTCTGAACAAATAAAGTTCGAGAGGCTGGCTAACAAGACCACTCATAGCAGCGGTTCCTCAGGAACGGGTAAAACAACCAAGTGAAGGCATATGATCGGCCAAGCAGATAGTGACAATGGAGTGAGAAAACCAAGGCTCATCTGGCAAAATAGGCTGATAAGATGACAATCACAAGGGGTAAAATGGGAAAGGTTTCATTTTTACACAAGCTTGAAATCAGGAAACTCTGCTTGAAGTTGGTTTCATTTTTACAAAAGCTTGAAACAAAGATAAACTATGCTTGAAACCGGTTTCATTTTTACACAAGCTTGAAACGGAAACAAACTATGCTTGAAAAAGTAAGCATGCCCCCAGCATGGTGACTCAATTCGAGGTACATGCCCCCCAAGCTTCATTCCATATGAAAGGCGGATGGAGTGAAGGTTCAAATTACGAGATCAAGAGAAAGACTCGACTGGGATTTTACGAGATCTAAACAAAAGACTCGAATTGAACGGGAATGTGTTTCATTATTTTAACGAGGTTGACACATTAAAAGAACTATCCTCAAACACCTTGTTTCATGGTTTAGGGAGCTTGACACAAGACCAGGAACTGTGCTCCGACAAACCTTGTTTCATTTTTTAAGGAGCTTGACACAAGACAAGGAACTATGCTCCGACGACCTTGTTTCATTTTTTAAGGAGCTTGACACAAGACAAGGAACTCTGCTCCGAATTTTTCCCCACCATGCTTGGTGAGTACCTCTTTATTTTTACACAAGCTTGAAGAGGATACCATATGCTTGTCACATAAATCCGCCCTTCGGGCGAATCCCTCCTTTCCCTTAAGGCCCATTCGAGCAAGGAGACCATTGTTACGAGACTCTGGAGAGGTTTCCCTTTCCCCCGGCGAGCTTTGCGAGACGTGGACGACCGGAGACCCGCGCGAAGGAGGCTGCGGCGTCAGAACTTGGTTGTAACTTCTATTCGTTTACCACTTTAATAGATGACTATGATTATGGTTCCACTCCTTTTTCCATTATGTTAATGCGAGTAATGTCTTTTCTGACCGATGTTTAGTTACGTATGCTGGTTCCTATGCTTGTATCTGTTTGTTCTTTCTGTGTGCGGGTGTTCATCCACGGAGATCGTGGAAGGATTGTGATCTGCCAGGACTGAAGGACGGGGGCATCTCTTTTTCAGATCGAGCGCTGGAATCCAGGTAGGTTCTTATCCCAAATCTTTCATTCGTAACTAGGAGCCTGCGTCATAGCATTGTTTGTTTGTTGCTAGACCCCTGGTGGGCTAGTAGGGATCGCCTCTGTCCGCAGAGGGGATTTACCTTCTCAACAAATTGGCGACTCCAGCAGGGAATAAGTGCAAAGCTTCGGCACTTCAAGACTATCGACCCTTGACCCCTAATGATGGATGAAGCCTATATTTATAGAGGAGAGGATGAGGTTGGGATCCCTACAATAGTGGAAGGGAGGCCTTATCCTTTGGGAGGTTCCCCATATGGTGGAAACAAGAGACCAAAGGAGGAAGGCCGTGGTTATTCAGGCGAAACCACTCCTGATGACTCATCCACGAAGTTGTTGTAATCGAAACTTCGCCTCCTTTTTTAAAAAACTTTCCATAAACAGAGTGGCGCGGGTGCAACACTAGGACAGAGCGCCAATTGGCGCGGGCTCAGTGTTAATTTCCCCCCATTGGCGCGAGTACATAACGGGCTACCAGCGCCAAGGCAAAAACAGGTGTTTTTAGGGGTCTGCTCAGGAAATAATCAACAGAAGGAATGTTGTCCTCATGGAAAGGGATACAATGATGGTATTTGCAAGGCATGACACGCAGCAGTCTGAAAACTTGACCACTCCAATGGGCCCGAGATGGGAATTGTCTTTCAGACGGTGACAAATTCATTGAGACGGTATATCTGGTGTCTGTTAGGAAGAAGACTAGAGAAATCAGGCTTTGTATAGATTTTAGAGATTTAAACAAAGCTTCATTGAAAGACAACTACCCTTTACCAAAAATGGATCATATTTTACAAAGGGTGGTAGGGTCCAAAAGAATTTCTTTGGTTGATGGCTATTCAGGGTATAATCAGATATTAGTTCACCCTGCTGATCAATTAAAGACAGCTTTTACTACACCATGGGTAACTTTCATGTATGTGAAAATGCCTTTTGGTCTAATGAATGCTAGAGCAACCTTTTAGAGAGCCATGGACATAGCATTCTCGGAAGAACTAGGCTTCTTCATCATTATCTATCTTGATGATGTAACTGTGTTTTCAAAAACAGATGAAGAACACTTAGAACATTTGAGAGCAGTTCTCGAGAAATGCAGAAATTTTGGGATATCTTTAAACCCTAAGAAAACACTCTTTGGTCTCCAAGAGGGTAAAATTCTTGGGCACATTATTTCTGAGGAGGGTATAAAGATAGATCCAAAAAGGATTGAGGCTATATTGCAAATCTCTCATCCTCAAAACATCAAGGAGTTGTAATCTTTCATTGGGAAGATTAACTTTTTGAGAAGGTTCATCCCTAACTTAGCTGAGCTCCTTAGGAATATCACAAACATGTTGAAGAAGGAGCAAGGGGTAAAATGGACCTTGGAAGCAAAGACATCCTTTGAGCTGGTGAAACAAGCATTAACCAAAACACCGGTTCTCATAAGTCCTGATTTTTCAAAAGATTTTTATATTTTCTCATTTGCATCAGAACATACCATAGCTGTTGTCCTTTTACAGAAAAATCCACAAGGACAAGAGCAGCCTATTGCATTCTTTAGTAAGGCATTGAGGGATGCCCCATTGAAGTATAACATCATGGAGAAGCAAGCTTTTGCTTTGGTTAAGGCTTTAAAAGACTTCAGGGTATACATCCTTCACTCACACATCATTGCCTTTGTCCCAAATTCAGTTGTTAAAGACATTCTAACACAGGACCCAGATGGTAAGAGAGGTAAGTGGATTGCTGTTATTCTTGAATATGATTTAGAGATAAAACCCACTAAGCTCATCAAAGGCCAAGGTCTAGCTAGATTAATGGTTGAATCAAATTGTGAAGTTCTTGATATTCATATGATTAATGCTTTAGATGATCAAGAGGAAATCTCGACACCCATTGTTGAAAACCATTTCATGAATTCCTCTTGGTATGTTGATATTGTTTATGTTTTGCTTAATTTAAATACACCTCCTGGTTTGACAAAAACAAAGGCAAGGTTCTTGAAGCTGAAAGCAGTAAACTATTGCATTATAGATAGATGTCTTTATTGGAAAAATGCAAGTGGTATATTGCTTAAATATTTTCCTGAGTTTGATGCAGAGAAGGTTAAGCAGGAATTCCATGAAGGAGAGTGTGGGGGTCATTTGTACTGGAAGTCAACAGCCAACAAAATTTTGAGGGCTGGTTTCTATTGGCCTACTCTTTTTCCTGATATACACAAGATGATCATTGCCTATCATAAGTGCCAACTATTTGAGGGCAAAAGAAAGCTGTTACCCCTTCCTCTGCATCCAATTACAGTTGAAGCCCCTTTTCAACAGTGGGGGCTTAACTTCATAGGAGAATTCCATCCACCATCTTCTGCCCAGCATAGGTGGATTCTTATTGCCACAGACTATTTCACTAAGTGGATAGAAGCCATTCCTTGTAGGCAGGCCAATGATTCAGTTATCATAAAATTTATGGAGACTAACATTCTCTCCAGATTTGGCTGTCCTACCAAAATTATCACTAATAACGCAGCAACATTTGGATCAAAGAGGATGGTTGACTTCTGTCATAGATATCAGATATCATTGGGGCATTCCACAGCCTATTACCCTCAAGGTAATGGACTTATGGAATCTTCCAACAAAAGCTTAGTGAACATAATCAAGAAACTGTTGGAGGACAACAAAACGTCTTGGCACACGAAGCTGGTCCATGCACTTTGGGCTGACAGATTAACTTTGAAGAAATCTATTGGTATGTCACCTTTCCAGCTTGTGTATGGTACTGATGTAATTTTTCCAAATAGCCTTGGTGTACCAGTTATGAAGTTGATTCAAGAGTTGCAGACTGAAGAAAATGACATGACCAGAAGAATAAATCAGACCATTCATCTTCAGCAAACAAGAGAGGAAGTGTATAACAAAGCATTACAGAAACATGACAACATCAAAAAAGCTTTTTGACAGAAGAACAAAGGCCAACAATTTCAAGATTGGCGACAAAGTTCTAAAGTGGGACTCAAGGAGGGAAGAAAGGGGCAAGCATGGAAAATTTGACAACCTATGGCTCGGCCCTTACTCTATTCAGTCAGTTGCTGGTAATAATGCATTTTTCTTACAGGAACTGGATGGAACATGATTGTTTGGGGGTCCTGTCAATGGCAGGATGCTTAAGCATTACTTCTCTTGATCCATTTTATGTTTTGAAGCCTTTTTTATCTTTTTTCCCATTATGAATATTCCATCCTCCATTGCTTTCAAAGTTATGAAAATTCAAAAGTACAAAAACAAAGAAAAAGAAGAAAAGAGGGCAAAAATGAAAACAAGAAAGGCAAAGCCCCATGCCAAAAAGAGAAACAAATATGAAAGTGTGCACGCTCAAATGCCACTCCTCAAAAACACACTTCTAGTTAGTCAAACAGTTTAATCTTGACTAATTGGATTTAAATTTTTTTGCTGATAGGATAGTGAATGCGATTTGCCAAACTGTTCAATCTTGGATTATTAGTAGATAGATTAGGATAGAAATTGAAGGTTCAAACAAGCTCAAAATCTGAACCAAAGTTTCCAAAAGGAGATGACTCGAAATTGTTTTATTTTCTGAGTCATAAAAGAGATAAACTGGTTCTAATCTGCTCAAAATCTGAACCAGAAGAAAGGCAAAGACAACTCAAAAGCAAAGCAAAAACAGATCTATGAAGAAAAGAGAAGGCTATGATGAGAAACTTTCAGATCTTAAGCCTTCCATTTTGTTTTTACTTTCTGCAAATAATAATCTATGTGCAGCTTGTTTTTATGCCATAGATCACAGTAAGTCAAACAACTTAATCTTGACCTGACTTTTTTTAAATTTCTGTTGTAGAATTTAGAGAATGAAAGTCTGTTGGACAGTTTAATCCCAACAGACAGTAGATTAGGTAGAGAAATATCTGAGCTCAACTGTTTAATCTGAGTTCAGGGAGAAATAAGGAGTAGAATTAGATTAGTTTTTATGCTTTCAAAAGAATAAAATTGTGTGAAAAGAGTTTGCCAATCCAAGTGCACTCTAATGTAGAAAAAATGTTAGATCAATAGGATTGGGTAGGTAGAAGGTTGTATTGATGAAGTCCATTATTTTTTTTTCTTTCACAACTGATATTATTTTTTAGAAGCAAAGCAAGATCATCCAGCAAAAGAAGAGCAATGTAAAGGATCAGGCACAAGTCAGCCTCCTAGAGAAATCAAGTCTGAATTCTTGATGCCTTCAAGAAGGCACCATCCCCAAGTGGAGCCACTGTTAGCCACCTGTAAAATTTGATTTTACCAAAGGTGGCTAAATATGTTTTGAGCCTTCAAGGAACAATTTTTCCCTATTTAAAAACTATTGGCTCTTGAAGACTCTTAAAGGCCTCATGCCTCTGTCCAGTTTCCCACACTGCTATTTTACATCCTAAAAACCTTTGAAATCCTACAAAAATCCAAAGTCAAATACTGCTACAAACATCCCTTTCTCTTTCCTTCTCCTCAAAACTAACCTCCTCTTCTATCCCTCCATTCCCCATGAAAATCCCTCATTTCCATGTTTCTGCTATTTCCCCTCATCAAAATCCATAGTATAAGGTCTAAGACCCCTTCTTAGCCTTATCAGAACCTTCATTTCCTTTGAAAAAACATTAAAAAACCATAGAAAATATATATTTTCTATGTTCTGGGCTTAAGCCCCCTCGGGCTAAGCCTCTAACCCTTTTTTCGTCCATGCGCCCGAGCGGTAGAACCAACTGCTAAGTCTCGCGGGCGCTTATCCTTTCCAATAATATTTCTCCGCCCAAAACATTAAAAACCTTGGTAAATTCGTGTTTTTGGGTTTTAATTTATTTTCAAAGTTTTTCACCCATATTAATTATGGAGCGGTCTCGACCGTCCATTTGCCCCGCAAATTGGACGGTGCGGAGCGTGCCATTCCTGTGGACCCCCCATCCGTGCACTGTTTTCCAAACCCGCGTGGTATCTTTCGCACCGCCTTCGGGCCAAAATCTGTTTTCTTCCATTGGCCAGCGATTCCATACGCTGTGTGACGCATGTCCCTTGTACGATTTGAAAACCGCCGTGCAACCATCGTCCATCGCACGTTATATTTCGTACCAGGATGCCTAGCGAAATTGATTTCCGCCGTCCGATCTGGGCCCACTCATCCAACCGCTATCGCTCTTCGAAAGTGTCTGATGGTTAAAAAAAGTGCCCACGTGATAAACAGGCCCTCGTATAGCAGCAAATCAATCCCCGCCGTCGATCTAATCTGCAGATCAACGGCCCATATTGCGTCGCCCGATTCCGTTGCCCAGTCAACGATTCCCCACCGCTGACTTTCCATTGCCCGCTCCCGACCGTCGATCATGCGCGATCATCGGCCCAGATTTGATCCTCTTCCACCTATTCTATAGTCTCCCCCGATCAATCCTGACCGTCGGATGATGCCATCCGACGGCCACACTCCTCCACACACCTTCCGATGTAGTTAAGCCTATAAAAGCAGGATTTCCTAATGAGTTTTCGCATTTTACAGGGTTTGAATCATTTGTTCGTGGTTTCCAAAGAAGATTCAGGAAAGGAGGGTGATGACCTTTCCATCTTCGATTCATCCAAGGAAATCACCCGCAGGGTTGGAATGCACGTTTCATCCATGTTTTCTCAGGCATTGATGCCTCATAAACCCTGCGTAGACCGACACGACAACAAGAAAACCATGAAACAAGCACAGTCAAAGATTATCAGTGTCGAAGACCAGGATGAACCAGAGCAGAGAATTGATGGACAGATTAGTGGGGATTACGGCTAAGACAGTTATCAAAAGCCTAATCCCCAATCTAAAACAAAGTTTAAAGGAAAACCTAAAGTGTTTTATCAGGAAAACCCTCCACCGCCACAAATGAAGGCGAATTGATTCCTCCCAACGACTAAAGCGCCACCTGTGCCTCAAAGTATTCAATCAGGAACAGAATTTATTAGTCGGGATCAGATATTTTGCCTCGATGCAACCGAAGAGTTACTTCTGCCAGGGATTTAATGAAAGAATGTCTGCAGAGTAGCCCTAGCATCACACAGAGCCTCAAAGGTCAACAAAATCTCCCACCGAGCTTAATTCATAAGTGTAAACCAATTAATACAGTGAAACACCTGTACAGTTTCTTCATTAAGCCTCCCAAGGGCTAAAAAAGACATTCACTCTGTATTAATTGTATTTTAGATCTTTTATCAGATCTCACCTCCTCATCCTTCTATATATACTTCAGTAGAAGATGAGTGAGGGGTTGGTTGTTGATGTAATTGCTGAAGCATTGTAATGTAATTGAGCTGAAGATCCCTGATTGTAAATAGTGATTCACTGGCTCTTGGAGCTCTGCTTGTAACAGATAAGTTAGGTCATGAAAGAAAGATGAATTAAAACACTGGACTTGAAGATTGTAACTGGTTTGGAGCATCAATACAAGCTTATTTATGGGATCCTGG
Organism: Pinus albicaulis; assembly: GCA_034641835.2. Taxonomy (NCBI): domain Eukaryota; kingdom Viridiplantae; phylum Streptophyta; class Pinopsida; order Pinales; family Pinaceae; genus Pinus; species Pinus albicaulis. Next base: position 427,778,901 of record CM076583.1, on the reverse strand, counting down.
TCTATGTTGACGGTGATGTTATTCTCATTGTAACTTGTTATTTGTTTTCTGTTTTTCATTATGTTTCATATTCTTCTGTAAAGAACAGTTTAAACAGTGTTGGGACCTACTGCATACCAGTAACCTTCTCTGGTTGAAAAATATTTATTTAAATGTTTTCTTTCCACTGTGTTATTTGAAAATGACTTAATTCAGTTTAAGCATAGGAATGCTGGCGTTCCCTCGTCTTATTGTCTTAGCTGAATATTATTTTTGAATGTTACTTTCAGTATATGTTGTGTGAAGATGAACTGAGGAAGATATGGTGAGCCCTGGTCCCAGTCTTGTTTGCATAACTGTTTGATTGTTTCCCTTAGAATGTGTTAAAAGCTGGATAGTTTCAAAGCACTTACCAGATCTTAGGCCATTCTGTGTTATCTCTGTGATTGTCTTGGAAGTAGCCAAGTAAAGAAGAGCTAGGAGAGGATTTGTGGTGAGCCCGGCCCGCTAGTCTCTACTCCAAAGGTTGCCTTCAAGTTTCCCTTAGTTTTTATATGTTTTCTATTGAAAGTGTATCAAAGGCTGGCTAGTTTCAAAGTACTTACCAGATCCTAGTTTACTTTCATGTTTTTCTTAAGTGCTTGGTCAAAGGCTGGCTAGTTTCAAAGTACTTACCAGATCCCGGGCTGCTCTTTGTTCTACATCTGTTTATTTCCCCTTCTTAATGTATCATTTCATTCCATAAATCAAACTTTAAAGAGACCCTTAGACATAGATGACTTGCCCCATGAACCACTCTTGCCTCTTGTTGTTCCAATTAAATCCTCTCATGACTCCATAGCCCAATGGACTGAAAACCTGCCATCATCTTTCTTCTTGGTCAAAACTTACTCTTTTGCTTGCAACTTCTCACCTTTGAACCTCTTTACCTTTGGGACTTTTCGCCTGTAACAGCAATCATGTTCAACCATCCAAAAAACAAAACAAACCCTTGACCTTCATAACTAGCCTAATATCATTACCCCAAACTTCAAAGACATATCCATCTTTGCACATATTGGAGAGATCCCTCTCCGGATTCAGGAGGGCTAGATCCTAGAATCCAAAAGTTGGTTGAAACGATGTTGTTTCTGTAATTGGACTCTGCCAATCTTGCTAATAAATTACAGATTCCTAACATTTCTGGCGACTCCACTGGGGAATACTATTGAATATCAAACATTTGGTTCATAGAGCATCTGCTATATTAACCACATCAGAGATTTGGTTTCCCTTAAAAATCTTTATAAAACCCCGAGAGTAAAAAGCAGCTTTTTCAAGCACTACCAAGGAATGGTAATCATGATGAAACTTGTTTGAATCAGTGACCATCTAGGTCAACCCTAGGATTCTCATAAGTCTTTATCTAACCTTGAAAAATCAGCTAGCTTAGCCATAAGAGTAGACTGTCTTTGTCTCACAACCGTAGCTAATTTTTGAAGTAAAGTTAGGACATTCTTAGAAACCACACAAATAAAAATAACTCAGAAAATACCAAAAACATTTCAGATTGGTAGTAAAACACTTGCTCTTACATTTCACTTACCTTTTGTTGTGTTTTACCTCATACTCTTAGACAGAGTTTGGAAAGGGCCAGGTAGCCTCCGGATCTCATCCTCTTTTAAGAGGCGACATATTTGGTAAATGCCCTCCCATTCAATCTCTGGTTAGAGTTTGTTGTGTTTCGGGATATCCTTGACAAGGGATGTTTCACAAGCACTGTGGTGGACTGTGTACCTCTTTGAAAACACTCTAAAATTTCCACCTGGCGACTCCACAATCCTGAACAGACCTTGAGACTCCACTGGGAAGAACCCTTAGCATCATAACATCATTTAAAACTCAGTTAGAGGACTGTTGGATTAAAATTGTGAAAACAGATTAGTTAAACCTCTTAAATATTGTCATACTTGGTTGAACTTTTCTTGTTATTTGGGTCTAAAACACAGCATAGTGGCTCCTAGAAAGATTCACACTAGAGCCCATCCTGACCCTGATCCACCTGAGATAGTTGATAACCCGGAAAGAATCCTTAGGAAGTCTCCTAAGATAGAATCTTCAACTAGATCACCTCTAAGAGCTAATTCGGTCCCTGAAAATCTTTCAGCTCTACAACAATCATAAGCTGACTTAGTTAATCCCTTTAGGACTAGGTCCCTTGATGATTTAGATCAGCTAGATTCTGAGTCTTCACTTTCATCTCCTGAAACAAGTGAACATCTTGGGAGTAGAGAAACAACACCTCCTGATTTACATTTTCTTTATAATCTGGGTGTCTCTCATCCAAAATCAGCTCAACAATCTACTGCAGTCCCATCCACTTATTTTCATCCTTCATCCACCGCTCAAACCACTTCACTTTAGCCCACACCTCCTCTTGTCAACCCACCCCCACCACATATCATGGCAGCATGGTATGCTCCCTTAGCCCTTCCTATACCACTAGTCAAGCTTCCACAGGACTATCAGTCCAAAATCCCATTGTATGATGCTAGCAATGCTATAACTGCATCACAACATGTGGATAAGATGAATGACTACTTTGACAGAAACGAAATTGATGATGATTCTTTCAAGCTTAGACTATTTGCTCAAAGTTTGGGGGGAGAAGTAAGAAAATGGTTTAAAGGCTTAACCCCCCGAAGTATTAACAATCTCCAAGGTTTCCATCAGACATTCTTAAACAAATGGGAAGTAAAGAAGAATCCTCTCCAAGTCCTTGCTGACTACAACAATCTCCATAGAAACCCCGGGGAAAGTGTACAAGCCTATTGTACTAGATTTAACAGTGTGTATAATGCAATTTCCCCGGAATTAAAACCTCCACCAGGCTCAGCCTTAAAAAGTTTCCTGAAGGGTTTGACGCTGACATGACCTATTCACTCAGAGAGAGAGATTTTGCAACCCTTGAAGATATGCAAAGGGGTGCTCTTTCTGTGGAAGTCAACCTAATGGAGAAGAGGACAAGGATGAAAGCTGAAAAGAGAGTATCTTTTAGAGAGGAATCCACACCTACTACCTCAAACTCAAAGATGGAGAGAATGATGGAGGAAATGATGAGGAAAATGAGCATTCTTGAGAGAGAACAAGCAAGTCAAAACCAAATTTCTCCTCAAAACAGAAACCAAAACCAGAATCAGAATGTAAGAAGAAACCAGCCTCCAAACAGACCTAGGGAAGATGATCAGCAGATCACTCCTCCCTTTCATCAAAACTATGTAAGTGAGGTTGAGGAAACAGATGAAATAACAGAGGAGGAGATCAACATGTTTGGGGTAGAGCATGATGAATTTGTAGTTCATTATGATAAAAATCAAGGTCTATACACACCTTATGATGACAAAAGAGACGATGATGAAAATCATTATCAAGACATGGATAATGTCATCATAGAAACTCAAAAAGAATATGACCTTAGAAGCAAAACTGGTCACCAAACCCCTAACACCAAAACCTCTGACAAATCTTCTCACAACAGCACTACAACCAGGCCTAAAACAGTCAAGCAAAAGGAAAAAACAGTGGATGTTAATTCTGGTAAAGGTAAAGAGGAAGACACTCAAAATCTTGAAAAACAGAGTGCAAACCTTAGTAGTACTAACACTTCAGCTAGTACTCCTTTTTCAACCATTGTGTCAAGTGTAGATAAAACAAATCAGCAAGCTGTTGTTTCTGATAGAGTGGCAGTAAATAGGGTTGAAACCAGCACCTTAAATAATCAAATTCCTTTAAGCCTGGAACAGGAAAGCTCAAAGATCAAAATTTTTGTCCCTTTGACTGAGTTAGCTGCCCAACATGTATATAGGTCCAAAATTTTGAAGGCTTTGAACATAGAAGAAAATGAGGATACACTCAATCTTAATGACGAAGCCAAAGCTTATTTTTGGTCCAAATATTGAAGGTAAGTTTCAAGAGGGACCTGTCCCTCCCTTTTATGTAAGTTTGAACATTCATGACAAAATTCTGCACAATGCTATGCACGACTCAGGGGCTTCTCATAATTTAATGCCGAAAGCTGTAATGGAGAGCCTGGGTCTTGAAATCACCAGACCTTATAAAGACCTTTACTCCTTTGACTCAAGCAGAGTAAAATGTCTTGGATTGATCAAAGACCTCCGTGTTAACATAGCCTAGATTCCAGCCAAGTGTTTAGTTATGGATATTGTTGTGGCTGATGTGCCCCCAAAATATGAAATGCTTTTATCAAGATCTTGGGGGGCTAATTTACAAGGTACCATGCAGATGGACATGACCTATGCGACTATCCCTGTTTTCAACCAAACTCGAAGACTTTACAGGGAGTCCCATATGCAATACACAGTCACAAGTCAAGACAGACCACAAAACTCTCCTCTATACTCTGTGAGTACAGGCCTTGATTCTTTCATCATGTTCAATGATGAAATCCTTAATGAACAAATCATTTTAACAGAATTAGTAACCAAAAGGGAGGAAGAGGAACATAATGCTGAAATGTCTAAGCAGTTTGTTGTATTTGAAAACATTAGCAAACCAAACTCAGGTCTTGAACTACAAGTCATCAATCCATTAAACTTAAATCTTAATAGTCAAGAAAACATTCCTCAACATATTGAAAAACTTGAGGAATCAAATCATACAGAGGACATTCACCAAACTGATAAAACTGAAAATGATCCTTTCTGGAGTATGTATTTTGATGGGTCATGCACTAGAACTAGCACTAGTGCAGGTGTTTGGATTATTAACATTGAAAGCAAACACACAGAATGCATTTCTTGCAAATTAAACCTTCAGTGTTCTAACAACATAGCGGAGTACGAATCCCTGCTCTTAGGCTTACATTTGCTAAAAAAGTTAGGAGCCAAGAAAATAACTGTGTATGGGGATTCTGAGTTAATAATTAGGCAAGTCAATGGGGAGTATAATGCAAATCATCCCAGACTTAGGGCCTATCGGAATGATGTCATGGACCTTTTGAAAACATTTGAGGAGTCCAAACTGAGTTTTGTCCTGAGAAAAAGAAATCTTATAGCCCACAATTTAGCCTTTGCAGCTAGGACATGTCTAACGCCATATGAGACCGAAGATTGTTCACCTCAGATAAAATTTAGACCAGCTGTGCCTGATAATAAAAAATATTGGCAGGTGTTTGACGGAGATAAACAAATAGAAGACTTCATGCAATTCAGAAATGAATTTGAACTGCATAGTTCAGATTTAGATTATGATATAGACTGCAGTGAAGAAAATTTTCTTGGTGAAGAAGAACCTTCTCCTAAGCTTGTCAATATTAACCTTCAGACTAGCAAACTTAGAAACAAAACAGAATTGAGTGCAGAATCTGAAACAGAGGAATTAGAAACTCTGCATTCTAAAGATGAAAGTTTTCCAAGTGGTCTAACACCTTTAGAAGAGTTGTTTGATTTTAATGATGTGGCCAAAAAACCTAAAATGGAACCTGTAGAGACTGAGGTGGAAGAGTATAATATTGGCAGTGAAGAGAAACCGAAGATGATCAAACTGTCCAAAACTTTGCCAGCTCACATTAAACTCAAATACATAGAGCTGTTCAAAGAATTTTATGATGTTTTTTCTTGGAGTTACGAAGATCTGAAGTCTTATGACACTGAAATAATACAGCACAAAATCCCTCTCAAAGAAAACCAAAAACCATTCAAACAGAAACTGCGCAGAATAAACCCTGTACAGCTGCCTTTGGTTAAGAAGGAAATCATGAAGATGTATGATGCTGGTATTATTGTCCCTATTAGATATTCTGAATGGGTATCTAATCTGGTGTCTGTTAGGAAGAAGACTGGAGAAATCAGGCTTTGTATAGATTTTAGAGATTTAAACAAAGCTTCTTTGAAAGACAACTACCCTTTACCAAAAATGGATCATATTTTACAAAGGGTGGTAGGGTCTAAGAGAATTTCTTTGCTTGATGGCTATTTAGGGTATAATCAGATCTTAGTTCACCCTGCCGATCAATTAAAGACAACTTTTACTACACCATGGGGCACTTTCATGTATGTGAAAATGCCTTTTGGTCTAATGAATGCTGGAGCAACCTTTCAGAGAGCCATGGACATAGCATTCTCGGAAGAATTGGGCTTCTTCATCATTATCTATCTTGATGATGTAACTGTGTTTTCAAAAACAGATGAAGAACATTTAGAACATTTAAGAAAAGTTTTCTAGGAACAAGGTAAAAGTTTGGGGGATACTTCAAACCCTAAGAAGACATTGCTTAAGAAAAGACACTACTCGGTCTCCAAGAAGGTAAACTTCTTGGGCACATTATTTCGGAGGAGGATATAAAGATAGATCCAAAGAGATTGAGGTCATATTGCAACGTTGAGCCTCAAAATTGTGCTTTCCTTCACCTAATTTTACCTCATTTTCCCTTGTCTATTTCTATCTTAGACCCAATTGATCAATGAATATAGTTAAAATTACTTCTAGAATGATTTACATGACTGACTTGTTAAATTTTGTGATTTTTGCCATTGTAAAGCATTTTGACCAGAACTAGCTGCAGAATGCAAACATTCCGTAGCTAACCGGCGATTCTGCAGTTGCCTTCATGTTTGAGTATGTTCCAGGTGGCCTCTTGAGAAAAACCGCATATGGGCATGATCCACGTCATGTCTACATGGTTCGTTGCTCATCATGGAGGAAGAAACGAATTCTGGGTATGGTTTTGAACGTGGGGAACACATTTAGGGAGGAAGACTTCTATTAGGACTGTCTCAGTCCAGATGTCTTTTCCTCTTCACGCAGCCACTTCAAAGAGTCCTAACGTGATTCCGATAAGGAAAGACAGTGTTCCTGAATTGTTGCAAGTATTGTTACGTGCATTTGCTTTATAAACACTTGGGAGACCGAGAGCTATGTTAGAGATTTTATGTTAGATTTGATGTTAGATTTTTTTTAGACTCTGTGCTACATTTCTGAAGACGCAGAGTGTTATGTTCAAACTATTTCATCTTTAATGGAGCAGACCGTGTTGTTTTGAAGCGTGATTTAATTTGGAGTTGAATTCCGTCAGGTGGTAGAGGGCCCCTGCCTCTTGCACGGATTTATTTTGCGTAAATTAGATAAGTTTCCTAGCTGCCTTTACGTTTTGCATTTGAATTAATAGTTGTTTTAATTAGCTACTGTAGTCGTACTCATTCTAACTCTTCCACAAGAAGATACTCTTCCAAAAGACTATAATGATGAATGTTGAATGACTATAGTATTGTAGGATTAGGAGTTGAATTTATAGTTGTTTTAATTAGCTACTGTAGTTACATTCATTCTAACTCTTCCACAAGAAGACACTCTTCCAAAACATTATAATGATGAATGATGAATAGCTATGGTACTGTAGGATTTAGTTGTAGTTTTTACTATTCACTATCACAGTTAGACTTGTTCTAATCACTCTTCCACAAGAAGAAACTCTTCCAATAAATTCTTAAGAAGTTCAAGACATGACCGTGATAATGAATGATTTAGTTGTGTGTTTGTACTAAGTATCATCTCTGTTCTTGCTCTTAAACGCTTGCCCAAGACATCATAATGACGAGTAGGGTATGGATATGATATCTTAGTTTTTCATTCGCTTTCAGTCCTTTATATTTGCATTTGCATCTAATTACACAGTCATAATTGTTCTACCTCTTCCAAAAGAAGGAACTCTTCCAAAATATCACTAATGATGAACAAACAGATTGTGTAACTTCATAGAATAATGCATGTTAGCATAGTTAGAATGCTCCGGAGTTTCATTGCATTTAATTCATGTTCAATTACTTTGTTTCAAGTTTGATGATGACTTATAGTTCGACATTGTTCTAGATTAGTGGCATCTTAGGTTCATTCTTAGATTAACTCATTGCACTTGCACTTCATATACAATTTGTCATCCATTGCACAATAGATTATTTCAGTTATTAGGATTAACAAAACAGCCTTCATTATTCACAAACATCTTTTTGTTCTAAAATCTACAAATGATCCATAGCCATATGAACAGAAGACAACATCACTATAATGTCTGAAGTATTTCTGCAATCTCCTCATCATTTTATAAACAGAGCTCTTCCTTAAAAGAACTACTTTGAAAAAGAAACCAATAACTCTTTGAGTAAAGGTTCTGTGATATTCAATTAAATTGCAGAATAGAACTAGGAATTAGTCATAGAATAAAAGAGCTTAGAACAAAATGTTGCATCATGGTAAGATTAGTGTTTAACTGTTTAGTTAGAGGATTTGCATATTTAGTGATCATTTCTCAAGTTTAGTTTGTGTCATTTGCCTAAAAAGTCATTATCAAGCTTTTGCTTTTATTTAGTCATAGCTTAGATTCTGCTTCAGTGTTTCCAATTGCATTTGCCATTCCATACATTAGGCTTAACTCTGTTTTTGACCACCAACTCCTTTCCATTAGTTTTCTAGGCATTTTCATTGTGAACATAAAAATCACCAAAAGACCAAAAACATCATAAATCTTCACAAAAGACCAAAAACATCACAAAACACTACACACAACGCATTAGGAAACAAGCACCTAGGTACATATGGTACACTTCACTTCAGCAGTTTACAAATCCTGGTTGACAATTAAATGAGCTCAGCTTAGGAGACTAGATTGAGACCAAACATTTTGGCGCCGTTGCCGGGGAAGTGAAAACTAGGTAACCTTTGTTTCTTAACATCCAAAAACAATTTTATGCGTAGGGAGAGAGATTCAAGGGGAATATTTATAAGCAGCAGAGGCAGAAGTTTGATTTCTAGAACACCACTTGTTTCATCTAGATCCAGAGCTAGTACACCTTCAACTCAAACCCATCTTCCATCCTCTCCTGATCCTGGATTTCTAGAAGATCTAAGGTCACCTATTCCATTAGAGAAACCTTCCACTTCATCCACTGAACCTGCCATAGAAAAAGATCTAAAGACTCCTGTTAAGGACACAAATCTTTCTATTTCTACAGGAGATTCAACCATGGCAGAAGAAGGAGGAGGAGGGGTTTTTAGTGGAGAAAACACACTATTTGGAGGTGGAGGTAGAGGTAGAGGTAGAGGTAGAGGAGAAGGGGGTAGAGGAGAAGGAGGTAGAGCTGCAGATGGAGGAAGAGATAGAAGAGAAATAGGAAGCTCTTTTGGGTTCCCTATACTTGATGAAGAAACCAATACCACCATGAAAAATATTTCACCCTCTGTCCTTCCGAACTTCTATGGGCTTAAAACTGAAGATCCTGAAACTTTCTTATTCGAATTTGAAGTGCTGTGTAGAACTTATGACTACTTACAAGATGCTCAAAAACTGAAATTATTTCCTTCAACTTTGAAGGGAGCAACATTGAAGTGGTTTATGAGTCTGATCAGCAGTTCTATTAGAACATGGGAAGACATGAAACAAGCATTTCTAGAGAGATATTTGGATTATTGTATGCCGGTTAATCATAAGGAAGAAGTGTTCAAGATGTTACAAAAAGAAGATGAAAACTTAGAATATTTGTTGGAAAGATTTAATTACAACATCAAAAGGGCAAAAATGGAAAATCTAGATCAAGACACCTTAAAAGCTCTTTTGTTGAAAACAATTAGGGATGAATGGTTGGATATCCTTAACATGATGGGAAAGGGGGATATATCACAGCTCACATTACCTGAAATATCTGAGTTATGTATCAACCTTTCAAGAGGGAAATCTAAAACTATCAAAGGTCCAAGAGATCCCGCTCTTGCAAGGGCAAGTAAGTCTGCTTCTGGGACAGTAAGTAGATCAGAAATAGGACACATGCTTGATGATTTTAAATCTGACATCTTAGGGAGTCTTAGTGAACAAATAGACACCCTTAAGATACAAAACAAGCAAAAGGCTGAATCTGATGCTTTGGCAATATTTTGTCCCAAATGTAGAAAGAAACATGCCTTAAGAGAGTGTCCTTTGGATGTAAAAGTTATAGAAACCTGTGTCATTTGTTCTGAGAAACATGAGACCAAGAATTGTCCTTCTCTTCCTGGTCTCAAGGCTGTTTTTCAGGAAGAAAATCTTACAGACTCCACAGAATCTCTTAACTTTGTATCTAGAAGACCTTGGCAGGGACCTCAGACACAAGGGTTCCATGATCAAATGTATAATCAACCTCCACCTTGGAATTCTTGGCAGCAACCTTGGCCCCAATTTCAAAATCAATCTCAAGCTTGGGCACAAGGATCACAAAGTCCATATGGAAGATACTCTCCATATTATCAGTATCCACCATCCTATCCACCATATCCACATTTTTATCCTCAAAATCCTCAACAAAATTTTCCTCAAAATCTTCCACAAAATTTTCAACAAAATCCTCAACAACATCATCAGAACCAACCACATCAAAATCAACCACTTCCATTACCATTCCCTCAAAAATCCAATCAATTGCCAGCTCAGCCCATACCAAACCCCAATAATAAGAATCCTCAAAATACATACATGATAGAAGGTCAACAATTTCCAACTTATTTAATTACTCCTCTAGACCTTAGTGATGTTCAACTTAGGTCTGGAAAGATACTTGAAAAGAGGAAACCTTCTGTGATCATACAAGAACAAGATAATTCTGAGGAAGACTCCCTACGGGTTAATAAAAGTCTTGAGGAAAACACATCCTTTCAAGACCAAAACATTGAAAAACTAAAACAAAAAGATCCAAAAAATCAACTCCTGTATTAGAGCAACCATCCACATCTACTTCTACTACCTCCCTTCCCAGAAAGATTGCAAATTGATAAAGGTGTAGAAAAACAAATCATGGTGCCTAATTATGATTTCTTAGATGAATTGAGAAATGTTTGCATTAAAATTCCATTATTGCAAGCCATCAAGGAAATCCCAATTTTAGCCAAAACAATAAAGGAGTTGAGTATGAAGACAACAAGAAAAATAATAAGAGAAACCAAGAAAATTCAACTGGTAGGACAAATAGCAGATATTATGATGGGCAAGATTGCTATTCCAAAGTATCTTGACCCAGGAAATCCAGTTGTCAAAATTCACATCAACGGAATTGAAATTCAAAACACACTCATTGATTTAGGAGCAGCAATAAACATCATGAGTAGACAAATCATGGACAAACTGAAACTTCCTAATATTCTCTTTACACCCACACTGTTACAATTAGCAGATAGATCGGTGATCAAACCATATGGGGTAATAGAAGACATTCTAGTGTCCTTAGATTCTTGGGAATACCCTGTGGATTTCATGATTTTAACTCCCAAGAATAATCTAGGAGGCCATCCTGTTATATTAGGAAGACCTTGGTTGGCCACAGCTGATGCTTTTATTAGTTGTAGGTCCGGTGATATGTATATTTCTGATGGTAGTTCAACAAAGAAATTCACTTTATATCCTCCAGCTAGGACAATTACAGATCTAGATGATACTCAATGGATAGAGGATGAAGAATATTTACAACCACTCTTCACAATTTCAGAAATTAGTGAAGATAATCAAATTCTGAATACTCTAGAAAACTTTGAATCTTCTCCAGAACATAAACATGAATCATTTCAGGAGGGATCCAATATTGAATTTTTTTCATCTAGGCAGATGTCTCTTCATTCTATGGACAAATTTGGCAGCTCTACAAGTGAAATTTTTCCAGGAAAAACTTTGAACATAAACAAAAACCTAGAAAAATCTCAACAAGAGGAGTTAGTCAAAGTATTACAGAGACATTCTTCTGCATATGCATGGGAATACACTGACATGAAAGGGATAAGTCCCAAGACTTGTACTCATCATATCTATATAGAGGCAAATTGCAAACCAATCAGACAGCCTCAAAGACGGATGAATCCAAATCTTAGGGAAATTGTCAAGGAAGAATTGCAAAAATTGTTAAATGTTAATTTCATCTATTCTATTTCAGATAGTCAGTGGGTTTCTCCTTTGGTGATTGTGCCAAAGAAAAATGGAAAATGGAGGGTGTGTGTTGACTACCGAGAACTGAATAAAGCTACTCTTAAAGACCATTTTCCTTTACCTTTCATAGATCAAGTATTAGATACATTAGCTGGCAAAAAGTACTTTTCATTCTTAGATGGGTTTAGTGGTTACAATCAAATCCAAGTAGCACTTGAAGACCAAGATAAAACCACATTTACTTGTCCTTGGGGTACCTATGCCTACCGTGTATTGCCATTTGGGTTATGCAATGCACCTGCAACATTCCAAAGGGCAGTATTAGGAATTTTTTCTGATCTGATACATGACTGTGTAGAGGTGTATATGGATAATTTCACAGTTTATGGAGACACATTTGAAGAGGCTTTAGAAAACTTGGAAAAAATCTTAAAAAGATGTCAAAAAGCAAACCTTTCACTTAGTCATGAAAAATGTTTTATGATGTTCACTGAAGGTATTGTTTTAGGGCACCACATTTCAGGGGATGGGATTAGAGTTGATGAGGCGAAAGTTGAAGTCATTTCTAACCTATCCATTCGAAGTTGTCAAAGAGATGTTAGAAGTTTTCTAGGATTTACAGGGTATTATCGGAGATTTATAGAAAACTTCACCAAAATAGCATCTCCTCTCTTCAAATTACTCACCAAAGATTGTGAATTTAAGTGGACTTCTGATTGCCAGTTAGCTTTTGAAACCCTGAAAACCAAAATTTCTAAAGCACCTATATTAAGGGGACCTAACTGGAAGTTACCTTTTCATATCTCGACAGATGCTTCTGATACAGCTCTAGGAGCAGTATTGGGACATAAAGATTTGATTCCCTATGCCATCTATTATATCAGTAAAAATTTGACTCCTGCAGAGTTAAACTATACTGTAACTGAAAAAGAGTTTTTAGTTGTTGTTCATGCCATAAACAAGTTTAGACACTATATAACGGGCTATGAAACTTTTGTTCACACTGATCATTCTGCCATTAGATACTTAATGAACAAATCAATCACTAATGGCAGAGTTATAAGATGGTTGTTATTATTGCAAGAATTCAACATTACTATTCTAGGTAGGCTTGGAAAACAAAACACTGTGGCTGATTTCCTGTCTAGAATCCAAAATATCAAAGATGACACTCCGGTTGAAGATCAATTTCCTGATGAATATCTTTTTGCAATCTCTACTCAAACTCCATGGTTTGCTGATATTGCCAATTATTTAGTTTCAGGAAAATTTCCTTCAATTATGAGTGCAAGGAATAAAAGAAAAATCATTAATGATAGTGCAAGATATTCATGGGTCACTAATGAGTTGTACAAGACAGGTCCAGATTTGATCATTAGAAGGTGTGTTCGTGAAGATGAGATGCCTGAAATTCTCAAGGCATGTCATGATGAACCTTGTGGCGGACACTTTGCAGATAAGAGGATAGCCTATAAGATCCTTAATTTAGGATATTATTGGCCATCCTTGTTTAAAGATGCTAAGGAGTATGTCAAAAGGTGTGACAGTTGCCAAAGGGTAGGGAAACCTTCTCCTTCAGGTGAGATGCCATTACAACCTCAGGTACACATTGAACCTTTTGAAAAATGGGCTTTGGATTTTGTAGGACCTATTAGTCCTCCATCAAGAGAAAAGAAATATATATTAGTTTGCACTGATTATGTTACTAAATGGGTAGAAGCTAAACCATTACTTGTTGTTAATGAATCATCTGTAGTTACTTTTCTTTTTGAGGATATTTTTACTCGTTTTGGTGTCCCAAGGGAAATTGTTACAGATCAAGGAGCTCAATTTACATCAAGGCTAGTGGAGCAAATGATGGAGAAGTATAAAATCAGACATAGAACATCTACTCCTTATCATCCACAAGCAAATGGTCAAGTGGAATCCACTAATAAGGTCATTGAAGGAATCCTAACAAAGATTGTTCATCTACATAGAAGAGATTGGGTAGATAGGCTTCCTGAAGCCTTGTGGGCCTATAGAACTACATGGAGAAACACAACAGGCCATACCCCTTATGAGCTTGTTTATGGAAAGCAAGTTTTGTTTCCCATAGAGTTCCAGATTCAAACTTTCAAAATGGCAGTTCAGCTAGGACTTGATTTGACGGAGGCACAAAAGCATAGACTGGAGCAGATTAATGAATTGGATGAGATCAGACAAGATGCAGTTCAGAAAACAAGTCTAGTCCAATAGCAAAGGGCTAGATGGCATGACAAGTACATCAAAGAGAAGAAATTCAAATAAGGTGACTGGGCTCTCTTGTTTGATTCAAAATTCAAGGATTTTCAAGGAAAATTTCAGACACATTGGCTTGGGCCATATGAAATTGTTGAAATTTTTGATAATGGGGCAGTCAAAATTAGAACTATAGATGAAGAAAAGGTCACTTTTCTTGTGAATGGTCATAGACTGAAGCTTTACCACAAGCCACTCTCAAGGGAAGAGTTTGTCAAGAAGTTCCAAGGAAGTAATGATGTGAAGTTAATGAAGAAGAGTCCCTCTTCTTCATCAACTTGATTAAATTTTCTGAAGCAGTTGTTTTGAAAAATAAAAAATAAAAAAATAAAAATAAAGGTATAAACATGAAAACCAATCATTGATTGGCATGTTTATACAGAAAAGATAGGGTGAAAATCAGAGTCTCTCTGACACTCTAAATTTTCCCATTTTTGTTTTTATAAGCAGCTGTTATAAAAATCATAAGTTCAGTTTCATAGTGCTTATGATTCATCTCATTCCATTTCACTCCATTCACTTATTCATCCATACTCCATCTCATCCATCACTCATATTTCACTCCATTCCACATTTCATTCATCTCATTCCACTTTCCATCCATCTCATTTTCATGTCAAAATACAAAATTTGATATCTTGCTGTAAGTGAATAAAACATGTCATGAATTGCAGTACAATTCTTATGTTCTTTCACTCCATTTCATGAACTGAATCCATTCCATTTCATCATCCACTTCATACATATCATAATCCATCATCCATTTTCATTCATACCACATAACATTTCACCCATATTCCAAAAACACTCCATTTTCATGATTAAAGTGCTCTACAGGAACATTCTGCAGCTCAGTGGACATTCTGCAGCTGATCAGCCTTTCTGCAGCCAGACAGTCTTTCCGCAGCTATAAATCCTGAAGACATCAACCAGCAGACATCAGAATTGCAACAAAGTGACCCAGTGTATTCATGAATCAAAAGCATCAAGAAAATTATGAAGACTCCTCCAAAGGTGAACAAGAAGACAAAGGCTACAAAAATCAAATAAAGGGTAGAGGTAACAAGTTTAAATTACAATGGCATTTCATAAAAGTTTAGCATAGTTTAGTTATGGATTGTTCGAAAAGGTTGTTTTAATTGTTTTTATTGATCAACACCAACAAACCCTCTACAAACTTTGGATTAAAATCTTCCATTTCAAATTTCATATCCGATAGCATTTAAGCGGTTAAATGGCCGAGGTGTTTGAATTCTCCACGTCTCTTAACCAAATCATTCAATGATGATTCCCTCTGCCGTCGTAAAATCCTCCTCCGTCTCTTCAATCATTAATACAATCCCTCCACCTCACTCCACTACTCCATTCCGTGACCACTGCCATAACTTCATTCTGTAGCCGGCATTCCATTCCGAAGACAGAGATATTATTATCACCGAGAGCAGAGCCAAAGGATATCAGTTTGAATAGCATTGAGCATTGTAAACTCAGAGCAGAGCAAAAGGGTAAATTTGAAAGCATAACAGCGTGAGAATTTGAAGCCATTTGATTCCGTGGGTATACAAAGTATCACTGTGGGCAGAGTTTGAGCATTCTTACTATAAACACAGAAGTGTAGCAGTGTGGAGTTTGAAGTCTTTTGTCACTAGGAGACAGAGCTGTTGTAGTGTTGAAATCGAAACCATTGGCTACCAGAGACAGAGGTGTTGCAGTGATTGAAATTGAAACCTTTTGCTACCAAAGACAGAGGTGTTGCAGTGTTGAATTCGAAACCATTTGCTACCAAGAGCCAAAGGTATTGAAGTGAAGAAGTTGAAGCCAGTTGTCACTGTCAAACAGAGACGTATCAATCCAAAGTTCAATTGTCAACAGAGGCATATCAGCCCGAGGTTTTGAAGCTGTTGCTACTATAAATCAGAGGTATGTTATTCCAAAATTGAAACCATTTCCATTCAGAACTTAAAACCATTTCAATCCGAAAGTGAAAGTCATTGTTTTTGTGGGTAGAAGAGTGTTAATTTGAACATTGAAGAAAAAAATCATGGGTTTCATCGTAAGGACTGAACCAGTGGGTTCAAAATATTTAGAAGGCTACCCACAATGCAAATAAATGTTACAACAAATAGGATGGCTTCAATTTTTGGAGAAATTTAATGGCTTCCACCAGGAAGTCACTAAAACATTTGCAAGATCATTTCAAGGAACCGAAGTTGAAGTAGGAGATGTAAAATTTACTGTCACTGAAGTTTTCACTGCAGAGGCTACAGGATTACTCAGAACTGGAGAGAGATGGTTTAAAAATAGAGAATTCCACAATGACTCCTGGAAACAAATTTTAAAATCACCAAATATGGATGTTAGTGTATTCAAGAAAGGAATTCCCAGTTCTGCATTGAAAAACAAATGGAGAAACATACTACTTCTTTTGCAAAAATTTGTTACATGTGAGGGTAGATATGGAACATTTTATGTCTACCACATTAGACTAATGATGCATTTTCTGGGGGAAGACTTAAACCTACCATATTTCTTGCTTCAAAGTCTGAAGAAGATGGCTTCCTGTGTTCAGAGAAGGGTTCAATTTTTAGAGACAACCCTATATCATCATGGTTTGGTCAAAATTCTGATTGAACATCATCTAACTAAAACAAATGATACATGGGACGATTTCTTAATAAGAAATCATTTTGAAGAAGTAAAAGAACCATCACCTGAACCACAGCCTACAAAGAGAAGTAGGAAATGGAGGACCTCAAAAGTTGAAATTGACAAACCAGTCCAAGAGAGAAGTGAGGAAATCATTTTAGAGAAGTTGACCCAAATCAAGAGGCAACTTAAGGAGGAAAAGGTAATCAAGAAATCTGCCATGGAGAAAGGAGAAGGATCTTCTCAACCTAGGAGAAGCCACATATTAAAGGGAAAACTAAAGAAAACTCAAATCAAACAAACAGGAGTGATTGATATAGAAGATGAGGAAACATCCATGGAAGAAGATGTTGAAGAGGAATTTTATGAAGGAACCCCTGAAATTGACCCTGCTCAACAGGAAATTTATGACTATGTGGAAACTTTGGAGAGGAGAGCTTCAGAAAGCAGAGAGAGAACCCCCAGTCCTCCACTGTTTGAAATAGATATATTAAGGAGGGATAGATATGAGTTGGAATTGCTGAATAGACACATCAAAAATGAGAATGAAATTCTCAAAGATCAAATCAAGCTCAAAACTGATATGAACTCAACCTTATCCCTGCATATAGACAAAGTGGAGAGGACCAATGAAAAGTTGAAGACAAGGAATAAAAAGCTAATCAGGGCACTCACCAACCTCAGGTTCAAACTTGTTATCAGGAAACCCAGAAGACCTCTAGCTTCCAGACAAAGGAGAAGAAGGGGATTAGATGTCCTTGCAGAAGCCTCTGAATTCATATGATAATTTGCATGAGGACATGCAAAGAGACAGCAGTGGGGGTATGTTGAGCCTCAAAATTGTGCTTTCCTTCACTTCATTTTACCTCATTTTCCCTTGTCCATTGCTATCTTAGACCCAATTGATCAATGAATATAATTAAAATTACTTCTAGAATGATTTACATGACTGACTTGTTAAATTTTGTGATTTTTGCCATTGTAAAGCATTTTGACCGGAACTAGCTGCAGAATGCAGACATTCCGTAGCTAACCGGCGATTCTGCAGCTGCCTTCATGTTTGAGTATGTTCCAGGTGGCCTCTTGAGAAAAACCGCATATGGGCATGATCCACATCATGTCTACATGGTTCGTTGCTCATCATGGAGGAAGAAACGAATTCTGGGTATGGTTTTGAACGTGGGGAACACATTTAGGAAGGAAGACTTCTATTAGGACTGTCTCAGTCCAGATGTCTTTTCCTCTTCATGCAGCCACTTCAAAGAGTCCTAACGTGATTCCGATAAGGAAAGACAGTGTTCCTGAATTGTTGCAATTATTGTTATGTGCATTTGCTTTATAAACGCTTGGGAGACCGAGAGCTATGTTAGAGATTTTATGTTAGATTTGCTGCTAGATTTTGTTTAGACTCTGTGCTACATTTCTGAAGACGCAGAGTGTTATGTTCAAGTTATTTCATCTTTAATGGAGCAGACCGTGTTGTTTTGAAGCGTGATTTAATTTGGAGTTGAATTCCGTCAGGTGGTAGAGGGCCCCTGCCTCTTGCACGGATTTATTTTGCGTAAATTAGATAAGTTTCCTAGCTGCCTTTACGTTTTGCATTTGAATTAATAGATGTTTTAATTAGCTACTGTAGTCGTACTCATTCTAACTCTTCCACAAGAAGATACTCTTCCAAAAGACTATAATGATGAATGTTGAACGACTATAGTATTGTAGGATTAGGAGTTGAATTTATAGTTGTTTTAACTAGCTACTGTAGTTATATTCATTCTAACTCTTCCACAAGAAGACACTCTTCCAAAAGACTATAATGATGAATGATGAATAGCTATGGTACTGTAGGATTTAGTTGTAGTTTTTACTGTTCACTATCACAGTTACACTTGTTCTAATCACTCTTCCACAAGAAGAAACTCTTCCAAGAAATTCTTAAGAAGTTCAAGACATGACCGTGATAATGAATGATTTAGTTGTGTGTTTGTACTAAGTATCATCTATGTTCTTGCTCTTAAACACTTTCCCAAAACATCATAATGACGAGTAGGGTATGGATATGATATCTTAGTTTTTCATCTGCTTTCAGTCTATTTGCTTACAATTGCACTCAATTACACAGTCAAAATTGTTCTACCTCTTCCAAAAGAAGGAACTCTTCCAAAATATCACTAATGATGAACAAACAGATTGTGTAACTTCATAGAATAATGCATGTTAGTATAGTTAGAATGCTCCGGAGTTTCATTGCATTTAATTCATGTTCAGTTACTTTGTTTCAAGTTTGATGATGACTTATAGTTCAACATTGTTCTAGATTAGTGGCATCTTAGGTTCATTCTTAGATTAACTCATTGCACTTGCACTTCATATTCAACTTGTCATCCATTGCACAATAGATTATTTCAGTTATTAGGATTAACAAAACAACCTTCATTATTCACAAACATCTTTTTGTTCTAAAATCTACAAATGATCCATAGCTATATGAACAGAAGACAACATCACTATAAGGTCTGAAGTATTTCTGCAATCTCCTCATCATTTTATAAACAGAGCTCTTCCTCAAAAGAACTACTTTGAAAAAGAAACCAATAACTCTTTGAGTAAAGGTTCTGTGATATTCAATTAAATTGCAGAATAAAACTAGGAATTAGTCATAGAATAGAAGAGCTTAGAACAAAATGTTGCATCATGGTAAGATTAGTGTTTAACTGTTTAGTTAGAGGATTTGCATATTTAGTGATCATTTCTCAAGTTTAGTTTGTGTCATTTGCCTAAAAAGTCATTATCAAGCTTTTGCTTTTATTTAGTTGTAGTTTAGAGTCAGTTTCAGTGTTTGCAATTGCATTTGTCATTTGTCATTCCATCACTTAGGCCTAACTCTGTTTGTAATCATCAGCTCATTTCCACTAGCTTTCTAGGCATTTTTCCTGCAAACATAATTTTCACAAAAGACCAAAAACATCATAAATCTTCACAAAAGACCAAAAACATCACAAACCTTCACCTATGTGATTAGAAACAGCACCTAGCCATCCAGTCTCACTTCAGCAGTTTTAAATCTGGTTGACAATTAAATGAGCTCGGTTTAGGAAACTAGATTGAGGCCATATTGCAAATCTCTCATCCTCGGAACATCAAGGAGTTGCAATCTTTCATTGGAAAGATTAACTTTTTGAGAAGGTTCATCCCCAACTTGGCTGAGCTCCTTAGGAATATCACAAACATGTTGAAGAAGGAGCAAGGGGTAAAATGGACCTTGGAAGCAAAGACATCCTTTGAACTGGTGAGACAAGCATTAACCAAAACACCGATTCTGATAAGTCCTGATTTTTCAAAAGATTTTTATATTTTCTCATTTGCATCAGAACATACCATAGCTACTGTCCTTTTACAGAAAAACCCACAAGGACAAGAGCAGCCTATTGCATTCTTTAGTAAGGCATTGAGGGATGCCCCATTGAAGTATAACATCATGGAGAAGCAAGCTTTTGCTTTGGTTAAGGCTTTAAAATACTTCAGGGTATACATCCTTCACTCGCACGTCATTGCCTTTGTCCCAAATTCAGTTGTTAAGGACATTCTAATGCAGGACCCAGATGGTAAGAGAGGTAAGTGGATTGCTGTTATCCTTGAATATGATTTAGAGATAAAACCCACTAAGCTCATCAAAGGCCAAGGTCTAGCTAGATTAATGGTTGAATCAAATTGTGAAGTTCTTGATATTCATATGATTAATGCTTTAGATGATCAAGAGGAAATCTCGACACCCATTGTTGAAAACCATTTCATGAATTCCTCTTGGTATGTTGATATTGTTTATGTTTTGCTTAATTTAAATACACCTCCTGGTTTGACAAAAACAAAGGCAAGGTTCTTGAAGCTGAAAGCAGTAAACTATTGCATTGTAGATAGATGTCTTTATTGGAAAAATGCAAGCGGTATATTGCTTAAATGTTTGCCTGAGTTTGATGCAGAGAAGGTTAAGCAGGAATTCCATGAAGGAGAGTGTGGGGGTCATTTGTACTGGAAGTCAACAGCTAACAAAATTTTGAGGGCTAGTTTCTATTGGCCTACTCTTTTTCAGGATATACACCAGATGATCATTGCCTGTCATAAGTGCCAACTATTTGAGGGCAAAAGAAAACTGCTACCCCTTCCTCTACATCTAATCACTGTTGAAGCTCCTTTTCAATAGTGGGGACTTGACTTCATAGGAGAAATCCATCCACCATCTTCTGCCCAACATAGGTGGATTCTTACTGCCACAGACTATTTCACTAAGTGGATAGAAGCCATTCCTTGTAGGCAGGCCAATGATTCAATTATCATAAAATTTATGGAGACTAACATTCTCTCCAGATTTAGCTGTCCTACCAAAATTATCACTGATAATGCAGCAGCATTTGGATCAAAGAGGATGGTTGACTTCTGTCATAGATATCAGATATCATTGGGGCATTCCACAACCTATTACCCTCAAGGTAATGGACTTGCAGAATCTTCCAACAAAAGCTTAGTGAACATAATCAAGAAACTGTTGGAGGACAACAAAAAGTCTTGGCACACAAAGCTGGTCCATGCACTTTGGGCTGACAGATTAACTTTGAAGAAATCTATTGGTATGTCACCTTTCCAGCTTGTGTATGGTACTGATGCAATTTTTCCAAATAACCTTGGTGTACCAGTTATGAAGTTGATTCAAGAGTTGCAGACTGAAGAAAATGACATTACCAGAAGAATAAATCAGACCATTCATCTTCAACAAACAAGGGAGGAGTATAAAAAAGCATTACAGAAAAAGGATAACATAAAAAAAGATTTTTGACAGAAGAACAAAGGCCATCAATTTCAAGATTGGGGAAAAAGTTCTAAAGTGGGACTCAAGGAGAGAAGAAAAGGGCAAGCATGGAAAATTTGACAACCTATGGCTTGGCCCTTACTCTATTCATTCAGTTGTCGATAATAATGCATTTTTCTTACAGGAACTGGATGGAACAGAATTGTTTGGGGCTCTTGTCAATGGCAGGATGCTTAAGCATTACTTCTCTTGATCCATTTTATGTTTTGAAGCATTTTTATCTTTTTCCATTATGAATATTCCATCCACCATTGCATTCAAAGTTATGAAAAATCAAAAATACAAAAAACAAAGAAAAAGAAGAAAAGAGGGCAGAAATGAAAACAAGAAAGGCAAAGCCCCATGCCAAAAACAGAAACAAATATGAAAGTGTGAAAACTCAAATGCCACTCCTCAAAAACACACTTCTAGTTAGTCAAAAAATTTAATCTTGACTAATTGGCTTTAAATTTTTCTGCTGATAGGATAGTGAATGCGATTTTCCAAACTGTCCAATCTTGGCTTATCAGTGGGTAGATTAGGATAGAAATTGAAGGTTCAAACAAGCTCAAAATCTGAACCAAAGTGTCCAAAAGGAGATGACTCAAAACTGTTTTATTTTCTGAGTCATAAAAGAGATAAACTGGTTCTAATCTGCTCAAAATCTGAACCAGAAGAAAGGAAAAGACAGCTCAAACGCAAAGCAAAAACAGAGCTGTGAAGAAAAGAGAAGGCTATGATGAGAAACTTTCAGATCTTAAGCCTTCCATTTTGTTGTTATTTTTTGCAAATAATAATCTATGTGCAGCTTGTTTTTATGCCATAGATCACAGCAAGTCAAACAACCTAATATTGAATTGGTTGTTTTTAAATTTCAGTTTTAGAATTTAGAGAATGGAAGTCTGTTGGATAGTTTAATCCCAACAGACAGTAGATTAGGTAGAGAAATATCTGAGCTCAACTGTTTAATCTGAGTTCAGGGAGAAATAAGGAGTAGAATTAGATTAGTTTTTATGCTTTCAAAAGAATAAAATTTTGTGAAAATAGTTTGCCAATCCAAGCGCACTCTGATAAAGAAAAAATGCTAGATCAGTAGGATTGGGTAGGTAGAAATTTGTATTGATGAAGTCCATTATTTTTTCATAACTGATATTATTTTTCAGAATAAAATCAAAATCATCTAGCAAAAGAAGAGCAATCTAAAGGATCTAGCACAAGTCAGCCTCTCGGAGAAATCAAGTCTGAATTCTTGATGCCTTCAATAAGGCACCATCCCCAAGTGGAGCCACTGTTAGCCACCTGTAAAATTTGATTATACCAAAGGTGGCTAAATATGTTTTGAGCCTTCAAGGAACAATTTTTCCCTATTAAAAACTGTTGGCTCTTGAAGACTCTTAAAGGCCTCATGCCTCTGTCCAGTTTCCCACACTGCTATTTTACATCCTAAAAACCTCTAAAATCCTAACAAAATCCAAAGTCAAATACTGCTGCAAACATCCCTTTCTCTTTCCTTCTCCTCAAAACTAACCTCCTCTTTTATCCCTCCATTCCGCATGAAAATCCCTCATTTCCATGTTTATGCTATTTCCCCTCATCAAAATCCATAGTATAAGGTCTAAGACCCCTTCTTAGCCTTATCGGAACCTTCATTTCCTTTGAAAAAACATTAAAAAAATATAGAAAATATATATTTTCTATGTTTTGGGCTTAAGCCCCCTCAGGCTAAGCCTCTAACCCTTTTTTCGTCCATACGCCCGAGCGCCAGAACCAACTGCTAAGTCTCGCGGGCGCTTATCCTTTCCAATAATATTTCTCCGCCCAAAACATTAAAAACCTTGGTAAATTCGTGTTTTTGGGTTTTAATTTATTTTCAAAGTTTTTCGCCCATATGAATTATGGAGCGATCTCGACCGTCGATTTGCCCCGCAAATCGGACGGTGCGGAGCGCGCCATTCCTGTGGACCCCCCATCCGTGCGCTGTTTTCCAAACCCGCGTGGTATCTTTCGCACCGCCTTCGGGCCAAAAGCTGTTTTCTTCCATTGGCCAACGATTCCATACGCTGTGTGACGCATGTCCCTTGTACGATTTGAAAACCGCCGTGCAACCATCGTCCATCGCGCGTTATATTTCGTACCAGGATGCCCAGCGAAATTGATTTCCGCCGTCCGATCTGGGCCCACTCATCCAACCGCTATCACTCTTCGAAAGTGTCTGATGGTTAACAAAAGTGCCCACGTGATAAACAGGCCCTCGTATAGCAGCAAATCAATCCCCGCCGTCGATGTAATCTGCAGATCAACGGCCCATATTGCGTCGCCCAATTCCGTTGCCCAGTCAACGATTCCCCGTCGCTGACTTTCCATTGCCCGCTCCCGACCGTCGATCATGCGCGATCAACGGCCCAGATTTGATCCTCTTCCACCTATTCTATAGTCTCCCCCGATCAATCCTGACTGTCGGATGATGCCATCTGACGGCCACACTCCTCCACACACCTTCCGATGCAGTTAAGCCTATAAAAGCAAGATTTCCTAACAAGTTTTCGCATTTTACAGGGTTTGAATAATTTGTTCGTGGTTTCCAAAGAAGATTCAGGAAAGGAGGGTGACGAACTTTCCATCTTCGATTCATCCAAGGAAATCACCCACAGGGTTGGAATGCACGTTTCATCCATGTTTTCTCAGGCATTGATGCCTCATAAACCCTACGTAGACCGACACGACAGCAAGAAAACCATGAAACAAGCACAGTCAAAGATTATCAGTGTCGAAGACCAGGATGAACCAGAGCAGAGAATTGATGGACATATTAGCGGGGATTAGGGCTAAGACAGTTATCAAAAGCCTAATCCCCAATCTAAAACACAGTTTAAAGGAAAACCTAAAATGTTTTATCAGGAAAACCCTCCACCGCCACAAATGAAGGCGAATTGATTCCTCCCAATGACTAAAGCGCCACCTGTGCCTCAAAGTATTCAATCAGGAACATAATTTATTGGTCGGGATCAGATATTTTGCCTCGACACAACCGAAGAGTTACTTCTGCCAGGGATTTAATGAAAGAATGTCTGCAGAGTAGCCCTAGCATCACACAGAGCCTCAAAGGTCAACAAAAGCTCCCACCGAGCTTAATTCATAAGTGTAAACCAATTAATACAGTGAAACACCTGTACAGTTTCTTCATTGAGCCTCCCAAGGGCTAAAAAAGACATTAACTCTGTATTAATTGTATTTGAGATCTTTTATCAGATCTCACCTCCTCATCCTTCTATATATACTTCAGTAGAAGATGAGTGAGGGGTTGGTTGTTGATGTAATTGCTGAAGCATTGTAATGTAATTTAGCTGAAGATCCCTAATTGTAAATAGTGATTCATTGGCTCTTGGAGCTCTGCTTGTAACAGATAAGTTAGGTCATGAAAGAAAGATGAATTAAAACACTGGACTTGAAGATTGTAACTGGTTTGGAGCATCAATACAAGCTTATTTATGGGATCCTGGTCTATGTTGACGGTGATGTTATTCTCATTGTAACTTGTTATTTGTTTTCTGTTTTTCATTATGTTTCATATTCTTCTGTAAAGAACAGTTTAAACAGTGTTGGGACCTACTGCATACCAGTAACCTTCTCTGGTTGAAAAATATTTATTTAAATGTTTTCTTTCCACTGTGTTATTTGAAAATGACTTAATTCAGTTTAAGCATAGGAATGCTGGCGTTCCCTCGTCTTATTGTCTTAGCTGAATATTATTTTTGAATGTTACTTTCAGTATATGTTGTGTGAAGATGAACTGAGGAAGATATGGTGAGCCCTGGTCCCAGTCTTGTCTGCATAACTGTTTGATTGTTTCCCTTAGAATTGTTAAAAGCTGGATAGTTTCAAAGCACTTACCAGATCTTAGGCCATTCTGTGTTATCTCTGTGATTGTCTTGGAAGTAGCCAAGTAAAGAAGAGCTAGGAGAGGATTTGTGGTGAGCTCGGCCCGCTAGTCTCTACTCCAAAGGTTGCCTTCAAGTTTCCCTTAGTTTTTATATGTTTTATATTGAAAGTGTATCAAAGGCTAGCTAGTTTCAAAGTACTTACCAGATCCTAGTTTACTTTCATGTTTTTCTTAAGTGCTTGGTCGAAAGGTTGGCTAGTTTCAAAGTACTTACGAGATCTGAAATTTTGCTCTTTGTTCTACATGTTTATTTCCCCTTCTTAATGTATCATTCCATTCCATAAATCAAACTTTAAAGAGATCCTTAGGCATAGATGACTTGCCCCATAGATCACTCTTGAACCTGAATGTTTCAATTAAATCCCCTTATGACTCCATAGCCCAATGGATTGAAAACTTGCCATCATCTTTATTCTTGATCGAAGCTTACTCTTTTTCTTGCAACTTCTCACATTTGAACCTATTTGCATATAGATCTTTCTGCCTCAGATAGCAATTATGTTCAATCATCCGAAAATACCAAACAAAACCCTTGGACCTCATAACTAGCCTAATATCATTACCCTAATCTTTCAAAGACAATATCCATCTTTGCACATATTGGAGAGATCCCTCTCCGGATTCAGGAGGGCTAGATCCTAGAATCCCAAAGTTGGTTGAAATGATGTTGTTTAAATAGAGGTGGACTCTGCCAATCTTGCTAATAATTCTGATTGCAGCAGAACCGTCTACAAGCTCTGAGCTTGCTAATACAAATCTATTGCCAAGCAAACTTCAAGACAAACAAAGCAGAGCTGAATGCCAAGTTAGAAATAGAGTTAGAAACTCTACACTCTAAAGATGAAGAGAAGTTTGCACAGTCCAGAGCCCCTTTAGAAGAGTTGTTCGATTTTAACGATGTGGTGAATAAACCAAAGCTGGAACTTTGTAGAGACTGAAGTTGAGGAGTGCAATATAGGTAGTGAACTTAAACCAATGATGATTAAACTATCTAAGACTTTACCAGCTCACATTAAACTCAAATACATAGAGTTGTTCAAATAATTTTCTGATGTTTTTGCGTGGAGTTACAAAGATCTTAAATCCTATGACACTAAAATAATACAGCACAAAATCCCTATCAAGGAAAACCAAAAACCATTCAAATAGAAGTTGCGCATAATAAACCCCATTCAGCTCCCTTTGGTTGAGAAGGAAATAAAGAAAATGTATGAAGCTGGTATTATTGTCCCTATTATATATTCTCATTGGGTGTCTAATCTGGTGTTAGTTAGGAAGAAAACAAGAGAGATCAAGCTTTGTATAGACTTTAGAGACTTAAACAAAGCTTGATTGAAAGACAACTACCCTTTACCTAAGATGGATCATATTTTACAAAGGGTGGTAGGGTCTAAAAGAATTTATTTGCTGGATGGCTATTCAGGGTACAATCAGATCTTAGTTCACCCTGATGATCAATTAAAGACAGCTTTTACTATGCCATGGGGCACTTTCATGTACGTGAAAATGCCCTTTGGTCTAATGAATGTTGGAGCAACTTTTCAAAGAGCCATGGACATAGAATTCTCGGAGGAACTGGGCTTCTTCATCATTATCTATCTCGATGATGTCACTGTGTTTTCAAAAACAGATGAAGAGCACTTAGAACATTTAAGAAAAGTTTTCGAGAAGTGCAGAAAGTTTGGGATATATTTAAACCCTAAGAAGACACTATTTGGTCTCCAAGAAGGTAAACTTCTTGGGCACATTATTTTTGAGGAGGGTATAAAGATAGATCCCAAGAGGATTGAGGCCATATTGCAAATCTCTCATCCTCGAAACATTAAAGAGTTCCAGTCTTTCGTCGGAAAGATTAAATTTTTAAGAAGGTTCATCCCCAACTTGGCTGAGCTCCTTAGGAACATCACAAACATGTTAAAAAAGGAGCACGAGGTAAAATGGACCTTGGAAGCAAAGAAGTCTTTTGAACTGGTGAAACAAGCTTTAACCAAAACATTGGTTCTTATAAGTCCTGATTTTTCAAAAGATTTTTATATTTTTTTATTTGCATCGGAACATACCATAGCTGTTGTCCTTCTACAAAAAAATCCACAAGGACAAGAGCAACCTATTGCATTATTTATCAAGGCATTGAGGGATGCCCCTCTGAAGTATAACATTATGGAGAAGCAAGCTTTTGCTTTGGTTAAAGCTTTGAAAGACTTGAGTGTACATCCTATTCCTTCACTCACATACCATTGCCTTTGTCCCAAATTCGGTTGTTAAAGACATTCTAATACGGGACTTAGATGGTAGAGAGGTAAGTGGATTGTTGTTATTCTCTAATATGATTTAGAGATAAAACCCACTAAACTCATCAAAGGCCAAGATCTAGCTAGATTAATGGCTGAATCGAATTTTGAAGTTCTTGATATTAATATGATTAATGCTTTGGATGACCAAGAAGAATTCTCAACTCCTATAGTTGAAGATCATTTTATGAATTCTCCTTGGTATGCTGATATTATTTATGTTTTTCTTAAATTGAATACACCCCCTGGTTTGACAAAAAAAAAGGCAAGATTCCTTAAATTGAAAGCTGTAAACTATTGCATTATATATAGATGTCTTTATTGGAAAAATGCAAGTGGTCTATTGCTTAAATGTTTTCCTGAGTTTGATGGAGAGAAGGTTAAGCACGAGTTCCATGTAGGAGAGTGTGGAGGTCATTTTTACTGGAAGACAACAACCAACAAAATTTTGAGTGTTGGTTTCTATTGGCCCACTCTTTTTCATGATATCCACAAGATGATCATTGCCTCTCATAAATGTCAACTTTTTGAAGGCAAAAGAAAAATCCTGCCCCTGCCTCTGCATCTAATCACTGTTGAAGCCCCATTTCAACAGTGGGGACTTGACTTCACAGGAGAAATCCATCCCCCATCTTCTGCCCAGCATAGATGGATTCTCACTGCCACAAACTATTTCACTAAGTGGATAGAAGCCATACCTTGTAGACAGGTCAATGACTCAGTTATTATAAAATTCATGGAGACTAACATTCTCTCCAGATTTGTCTATCCTACCAAGATCATCACTGATAATGCAGCAGCATTTGGATCAAAGAGAATGGTTGAGTTCTGTCATAGATATCAGTTAAAATTGGGACATTCTACGGCCTATTACCCTCAAGGTAATGGACTTGCAGAATCCTTAAACAATATTTTAGTGAACATAATCAAAAAACTGTTGGAGGATAACAAGAAGTCTTGGCACACAAAGCTTGTTCATGCACTTTGGGCTGATAGATTGACTTTGAAGAAATATATTGGCATGTCACCTTTTCATCTTGTGTATGGTACTGATGCAATTTTTCCAAACAGCCTTGGTGTACCAGTTATGAAGTTGATTCAAGAGTTGCAAACCGAAGATAATGACATGATCAGAAGAATAAATTAGACCATTCATCTTCAACAAACCAGAGAGGAAGTTTATAACAAAGCATGGCAGAAACAGGACATCATTAAAAAACTTTTTGATAGAAGAACAAAGGCCAAAAAATTCAAGATTGGAGACAAAGTTTTAAAATGGGACTCAAGGAGGGAAGACAAGGGCAAGCATGGAAAATTTGACAATTTATGGCTTGGCCCTTACTCTATTCATTCAGCTGCTAGTAACAATGCATTTTTCTTACAAGAGTTGAATGGAGCAGAATTGTTCAGAGGTCCTATCAATGGCAGGATGCTTAAACATTACTTCTCTTGATCCTTGGCATGTTTTGAAGCCTTTTTATCTTTTTTCCATTATAAATATCTCATCCACCATTGCATTCAAAGTTAGAAAAATAAAAAATACAAAAATAGTGAAAGAAAGAAAAGAGGGCAGATTGATAAAACAATATAGGTACAACCCCATACCAAAAGAGAAACAAATCTGAAAGTGTGCAAGCTTAAATGCCACTCCTACAAAACACACTTCTAGTTAGTCAAAGTTTGTCTAATCTTGACTAATCGGTTTTAAATTTTTATGGCATTAGGGTAGAAAATTTGATTTATAAACTATTTAATCTTAGCTTATCGGTAGATAGATTAGGATAGAAATTAAAGGTTCAAACATGTACAAAATGTTGAACCTAAGTTTTGAAATATGACTCAAATCTGTTTTATTTTCTGAGTCAAAAAAGATGTAAATCTGGTTCTAATTAGCTCAAAATCTGAACCAGAGAACAAGGAAGAAACAACTCAAAAAAGAGTCAAAACAGAGCTGTAAAAGGATGAAGGCCATGATGAGAAACTTTCAGATCTTAAGCCTTCCATTTTTTATTTAAATTTTTGTAAAGATAAATATCTATGTGTAGCTTGTTTTTATGCCATAGATCACAGCAAGTTAAACAGTTTAATCGTGGCTTGACTGTTTTTAAGTTTATGTTTTAGAATTTAGAAAATAAAAATCTGTTGGACAGTTTAATCCCAACAGATGGTAGATTAGGTAGAGAATCATCTGAACTCAACTGTTTAATCTGAGTTCAGGGAGAAATGAGGAGTAGGTATAGATTAGATTTCCTGCTTTCAAAAGAATAAAATGTTGTGAATAGAGTTTGCCAATCCAAGTGCACTCTGATGAAGAAAAAATGTTAGATCAGTAGGATTGGGTAGGTAGAAAGTTTTTATTGATGAAGGACGATTTTTTTCATGGCTGCTAACATGTTTTCAGAGCACATTATCCACAGGAAGAAAGGCAGCCCAATGGATCAGGCACAGGTCAGCCTCCCAGAGAACATAATGGATGTGGCACAAGTCAGCCTCCCAGAGAATGCAAGTCCGAATTCTTGATACCTTCAAGAAGGCACCATCCCCAAGTGGAGCCACTGTTAGCCACCTGTAAAATTTGATTATCCCAAAAGGTGGCTAAATCTGTTTTGAGCCTTCAAGGAACAATTTTTCTTACTAAAAACTGTTGGCTCTTGAAGACTTTTGAAAGGCCTCATGCCTCTGTCCAAAGTATTCATTTCTGTCCCCATTTTATACTCAGAAATTCTGATGATTTCATGAGAAGAAACTGCTGAAAAAACCTTCATTTTCCCCCTTCTCAAACCTTCATTTACTCCCCTTTTTCTCCATAAAAACTCCCTTGTTTTCATGATTTCCCTTCTTCCATTCATAAAAATCACCCTTACAAGGTTAAAAACTCACTTTCTAACCTTACCGAAACCTTCAAAATCCATTGAAAACTCTGAAAATTTCATAAAAAATAAAAGTTTTATTTACTATGGACACTAAGCCCCCTTGGGCTAAGTCCTAACCACTTCCCCCCACATGCCCATGCGTTAAAACCAAACGCCAAAGCCTTTCGGCGCTAATTGCATCGCACATTTTCAAAGTGTGCAAGTCTTGTGCCATGGACCAAAAGTTCCGATTGCGATTGGCTTTTTATGTGTTTAAAGCTCCCAATTATATTATTTCTCATATAAACCATAAAACCCGACCCGACGCTTAAATCAGTGTATAAATCCATTTCTAATCTGTTTTTCTTATGTAAAGTCTCAAAACCCATTTTTCCAAAGTTTAAACTGAAAAACTATAACCACGTGTTGAATATAAAATGGGTTGATTGAAAAGCTCATACCCAATCTTCTGATATGCGATCAACCCCCTCCTCTTTAACCCCGGTTACACAGTCCTCCATGCGCCCAAAGGCCCCGCAATCGGGCGCCTAACCTTATTATTTATATATCCCGCCCGCGGAATATTAAAACCTTATGTAATTTCGAAACTTTGGGTTTTTTATTTTTCCGTCGGTTCCATTTTTTAAACCATTCCACACCGTCGATCTGATCTGCAGATCGGACGGTGCGGAGTCCGTCATTCCGGTGGACCCTGCTAGTCATGCACCATTGCCCAAAACTGCGTGGTATTTATCGCACCGCCTTTCGGCAGACGGCGGTTTTCTCTCGATGGCCAGCGATTCCATACATCGTGTGACACATGTCCTGGGTACTATTTGCGAAACTGCCATCCATCGTGCACTAAAGTTCAGACGAGGATGCCCAGCGATATTGACCACAGCTGTCAGATCCGAACCCGCTCATCCGATGGTGATTGCTCGCCGAAGATGTCCGATGGTTAACCAAGATACACACACGATAACTAGGCTATCGTACAGCGGCAACAACAACCTCCGTCGTCGATCTGATCTGCAGATCAACGGTCCATGTTTCATCGCCCATATTTCCTCCATTTGACTTTCGACCTCCGCTCCCGACCGTCGATCTCTGCGCGATCGATGGCCCAGATTTAATATTTTTTCCGCTCGTTCCAAGATCTCTCCCGATCAATCCTGACCGTTGGATGATGCCATCCAACGGCCCCGCTCCTTCCACACGTCCTCTGAAGCAGTCAACCTATATACGCAGGATTTTGTAACTTTTGTTTGTATTTTGCAGGGTTTAATGTTTTTCCGCCATATTGAGGAAAATTCGCAGGCTGAGGGTGACGATCCTCTTGCCTTCGATTCACCAGGGAAATCATTCGCAGGGGTTTTCAATCTCACGTATCATCAGTGTTTTATGAGGCATCGATGCCGTTTCATCTCTGCACAGCCCTGCATGTCAGCAAGAAAGCCAAGAATCGGGCACAGTGAAAGGGTATCAGTGCCAAAGACAAAAATGTATCAGAATAGAGGATTAGAGATAGTTTCACGGAGATTACGGCTAAGACGGTTATCAAAGGCCTAATCCCCGATTTTAAACACGGTTAAAGGAAAAATCTTAAGTGTTTTATCAAACAGAAAGGCCTCCATCGCTACATTTGAGGTGAATTGATTCCTCAGCTACCACAAAGCCACCTGTTGCCTCAAACCTTTCAAAACAAAGGCCGAAGTTATTGATTAAAGAAATATCTGCCTCACAGCGCGGCCAGGGAGTTACTTCTGCAAGGAAATAAACGCAGAAATATTTGCAGAGTTACTCCAAACATCACACAAAGCCTCAAAGGTCAAATTAAGCTCCCACCGAGCTTAAATCTTTATGTGAATCATTTAATACAGAAGAACCTATTGTAAGCTTCTTTATTGAGCCCCTCAAAGGCCCAGAAACCATTTAATTCTGTATTAATTGTAATTGAGATCTTTTATCAAATCTCACCTCCTCATCCTTCTATATATACTACAGCAGAAGATGAGTGAGTGGTTGGTTGTAGAAATTTGAAATATATTTGAGCTCGAAACTCCTATTTGTACATAGTGTTCACTGGCCCTTGAAGCTCTGTTTATGCTAGAGTAGTTAGGTTGAATAGTGAAGATAATTGCTGAACTTAAACATTGGACTTGAAGTCTGTAATTGGTTTGACATCAATAACAAGCTGTTTCTTGGGATCCTGGTCTATGTCACTGGTGAAGTGTTCCTTTCTTTGTTGTTGTTTTTCCTTCTATGTATGTCATATTGTTCACTTTTCTCTTATAAAGAACGGCACGTATAGAGTTAGGACCTACTGTATATCAGTAACCTTCTCTGACTGAAAATATTTATCTTAATGTTTTCCTCAAAATTGTTTATTTGAGAATGATTCAATATAGTTTAAGCAGTTAGGAATGTTGGCGTTCCCTCGTCCTACTGTTTGCTTTAAACATTGTTCTTGAAAGTTATTTTCATCATTTGCTTATTAAAGTTAGACTAGAAAATAATGGTTTGCCTTGTTTCTAGTTCCTATTCTCCAAAGGCAGATTCTGAAGGTTTCCCTTGGTGTTGACTGAAAGCGGACTAGGTTTAAAAGTACTTTATCTGATCTTAGGTTACACTTTGTTTTCTCTTATGTGTTTTCATACTTTCTGAAGGTAATCATGTGGATTATTGGATTGTTTTTCAATTAAGCTGCTTTAATACAAACTTGCCCAAGAAGTTTATGGTTAGCCCTGTTCTTGGTTGGTTTTAAACATTTACTTAAGATGCTTTTCTTGTTTGGAATGACTATAAATCCCTTGTGAAATTATTATCAGTTTCCACCCCTCCAACACTTTATTGTTTCCATTCCATCATTTTAAATCTCAATAATCTTGCGTTATAGATGACTTGCCCCTTGGATCACTCTTGATGTTGTTGTTCAATTAAAGCCCATATATGACTCCATAGCCCAATGGACTAAAAACCAACGTTATATCTATCTTTCAGCGAAAGCTGTTCTATTTGCTTGCAACTTATCACCTTTGAAACTCTTTGCATATAGATCTTTCCACCTCAAACAGTAAATCATGCTCAACCATCCAAAAAACAAACAAACCCTTGCCCTTCATAACTAGCCTAATATCATCACCTCAAACTCCAAAGACAAATCCATCTTTGTACATATTGGAGAGATCCCTCTCCGGATTCAGGAGGGCTAGATCCTAGAATCCCAAAGTTGGTTGAAACGATGTTGTTTCTGCAGTTTTAGTCTTACCAATCTGCTAAAATTACAGATCCCTAACAAGTCCTTTGCTCCCTATCTACTCTCTAGCTACCCCTTATTCCATCAAGAAACAAGACATAGAGTCTCTACGAGAGCTACCAAATATCACTGTTGTAAGTCGCTTCTGCTACAATGACCGCGCGCAGATCCAATCGGCTCTTCTAGGTTGGCCAATAAATGAGTTCCAATCGTCCTTCAAGCATTTCACTAGTCCATCAATGTACTCAACAATAGGCTCATTAGGATATCTTTTCAAGGGCTACTTTGGTCACTTTCTTGTTTCCCTCCACCAACCACTAAGTGGCCATCCAATCACTATGAAATATTCTCCTAGGAGGGGATTCTAACTACCACATCTAGCCCTCCAAATGGATCTCATAGGCTACAACATTCCACACAATAGGATTGATCCATTAGAAAAAAAAATCAACATGAAATCATCCACATACCTGTTTTCATGAGCTTTTACACCTGTTGTAGAATGCCAATCTAGTTAGGGCATCATGCAGTCTATGAAAATCCTCTTTAACCTACCCTACAGTCAATTTTCCTCCGTGGCTTTCCTTCTCTTACTTGTTTGCTCCCATGCTGCCATGTTCCTTGCCTTTTCACTAGCTAATAGGCCTTACGACCCCCTCCAGTAAGCTTATTACAGGACTACGGTTCCTTTGTTGTCCCACTGATCTTGCAGCCCTCCAAAAACAAGAAGTAACCACCATGAAATGTGTACCACACTACACAGAATTCACTTGGCTAGCCTCTATTGCACCTTGGCCTTCTCCAACCCAAAAAATAGACCACAAAACTTCCCTTGTGCTCCTTTGCCTTCTCCCTTTTGTGCTACAGCTACCTCAGGAGATGATATATCTATGGAAATTTTCTCATTAGATGATATAAAATGAACTCAATTCACCTCTATTTATATTAAACAATTAGGGCTTCAACGAATCCTTTTCTATTATAAAAAATCCAAGTCGGCTTGTACAAAACATGACAATGGCATTCAAAAATTATTATCTCATGATCTAGAGCTCCAATTTGAGTGATACATGATGTGTTGGTTTTGTCTCGACATCCTCTATGACCTCAAATTTTGTCACTCTCAAATTCTAAAATGTTTTTTCCCAACTCCTTTGGCTAAAAAACCCCAACCTTGGGTTCCAAGACCGCAAGTGACTCTTGTGGTGCTCCAACCTCCAAACCACGAACCTTAGGTCTTGGAGTACCAGCGAAGCTACTCAAAAATCAAGACTCCCTATTAGCGAGGGAGGTAATTCCAAGACTAGGAAGTAACTCATTATCATTATCACTACTCGAAACACTCTCCCAACTCTTGGCTCTCACAACTGTAGCAATCCATGTAGTATGAACTATGCCTCTCTTAGAAGTGTCGTTGTCCCTGGAATCTTCTTGCTTCTTATTCTTTTCCTGTCTCACTTTCTAGTCCCTCCATGATTCCTTCTTGGAAGATGTAGAAACACCCTTGCTTCCCACTTACCACAGTCTCTTTTTGGGTTGCAAATTCTCCCTTTGAATCTACAAAATCCCTCTAG
Source organism: Pinus albicaulis (assembly GCA_034641835.2). Lineage (NCBI taxonomy): Eukaryota > Viridiplantae > Streptophyta > Pinopsida > Pinales > Pinaceae > Pinus > Pinus albicaulis. The sequence goes on along the minus strand of CM076583.1, from coordinate 427,743,311 downwards.
AAATCGACTCCACCTGAGCCTCTTAAACTTGGACCGTCTTCTCTAGAACCTGTACATGTAATTCTAAAGCTTGCACCTACAAATTCTTATCTGGAACCTATACCTTTTCCTCATACTTATTCTTTCCATTATCCATAGGCTTTCCCTTCATCCTGTATAGATCATGCTCTCTAATTCCAATCACAATTCCTGCATAGCTAGAGCCTCTGGTCTTGAGTCTTGCCTTCCCATCCTAGAATAAGACCTCAAACCCCTTCTTCTCGATCATCAAAACAAATAAAACTTTGTATCTATGTCCTGGTACAAATAGTACATCCTAGATCTACATCACCCGTCTTATCTCCATCCTGAATGGCACAACTCTCGATCCTAGGATATCCTTCTGACTCTTGTTTCCCAACACCGTGTGCAACTTCGAGTCCCATTCAGCTAGAGTCTCAAACACTTCCTGTGACCGTGTCATATGTTTTTTCGCTCTACTGTCCACATACAATCCATCCTCATCAATGGTACCCTTCTAGAAATGAGATATCATAGCAAAGTACTCCTGTTTCAACCTCTTGGTGATATCATCTATCTGAGCAGAAGTAGCAACACCGAAAACCCACTTCCCTTTCCTCTTCTCTTCATTTCCCGTCTTCTTCTTCAATGGAAATCTTGATGAAAAATGACCAATCTCGCCACAATTTAAACTCTTGACTTTACTCAAGTCCTTCTTCTTCTTGCCATTCATTCGTGCTGCAAGTGCCACATCATCATCTGAATCCTTCTTCTTCTCATGAAGATCCTCATCTCGCAATTATTCCTGAACGAAGTCATCCCATAGCCTATTCCAGTCTTGTAAATTCTCTTTGGCAACGATTCCCTTGATGAAGGGCTTCCATTCCAAGGTGAACCATTTCAAAGCACTCTTAACCATATCAATATCTGAAATTGTCACACCGACGACAACAATCTCATCTTTGACCTGAGACAATCTCGTTAGACACAAAGTCACTCCTTCACCCTGCAACATCTTAGTGGAATCCAACTTATCCTCCAATACCAGTACCCTATTCTCATTCTTATTCTCAAAAAAATTCTGAAGATAAATCCACATCTCATCTGTAGTGTTCTTCCGAGAAAAATGTGGTATTAGGGGATCCTTCACACCATAAATGATGATCAATCTCTCCCTCATATCCAAATACTTGTAAATTTCCAGCTCTTTAGGGTCAGTTGGCTTCTTGATTTCTTTCTCGGTGAAATCCGAGATTGCGTTGACTTTCAATACCAACTTTATCCTTTCCTTCCATGGACTATAGTTGGACAATCCTTCCAACTTGTCCTCATGCCGGAGACTAGCCTACAACTTTGACATTGTTGTGAGCCCTTCACCTACAATGTGACTAACTTCCTCTTAAGTTGTACTTCTTTGTGCACTCTTTGATTCACTGCCTTCCAAAGTAGCTCATAAACTCTCTAATACCATGTGGAATTTCCACGATCTTGAGATCTAGGATAATATCTTAAAATATCTGATGCTACCAAACCAAGAATCTCAACAAAGCTACTTTGCACAGTGGAATATAAATAGAAATAAATCACAAATGCAAAATTCTGGAAAACGTTTTACAAAATTTTGTACAAACATAGACAACAACCCAATCTTTGTTATATTAAACCAATTGAATAATAAAATAGTCTAGGGCTCCATTATAAGGGATACATGAATACAAGATATGATGACAATCTCGATAAGTCTCTATATTGTATCTCATCTTGTCGGTCCTTCACTCCCGATATGCTCTCTAGATGCCCCTTAGTCCATCAAGTGACAACACATAAAGTCTCTAGGATGGTTTCCACCTATCATTGTTGCAAGTCGCTTATGCTACAATCAACACAGGCTGAGATAATCTTATCTTCTAGGCTGGAAAATACCTGAGCTCCAATATGCCTTCTAACAGTCCACTATTTCATCAATGTACGACACATTAGGCTCATCAACTTCACCCAACCTTCAGATGGCAAACTCCCTTTAGGACAACTTGCCAAGGGCTACTTTGGTCACTTTCTTGTTTCCCTCCACTAATTAATAGGTTCCCAATCAAATCACTGTGAAATCTACTCATAGGAGGGGCTTCTAACCACCATGTCAAGACCTCCAAATGGCTCTCACAGGTTGCAACATTCCACACAATAAGACTGATCTACTAGCAAAAAATTTAACTTGAAATCATCCACATAACTATTCTCATGAGCTGGTACACTTGTTGTAGAATGTAAATTTGGTTAGGGAATCATTGTAGCCTATGAAAACCCTTTCTAACCTACCCTATAGTCACCTTTTCCTCTATGGCTTGACTTCTCTTACTTGTTTCCTCCCACGCTGCCATGTTACTTGCCTTTTCACTAGGTAATAGGCCTTACGACCCCCTCCAGTAAGCTTATTACAGGCCTACAATGCCTATGTTGTCCCATAGATCCTGCGTCCCTCCAAAAACAAGGAGTAATCACCTTGAAATGTGCACCACACTGCCCATAATTCACTTGAATAGCCTTTGTTTCAACTTGGCCTTCTCCAACCCAGAAAAAAGACCACAAAACTTCCCTTGTGCTCCTCAACCTTCTACATTGTGTGTTGTACCTACCTCAGGAGATGATCTCTCTATGAAATGTTTCTCGTTGGATGATCTAAAATGATCTCAATTCACCTCTATTTATATTAAAAAATGAGGGATTCAATGAATCCTTGTCTACTATAAAAAAGCTAAGACGATTTGTACAAAACATGACAGTGACATTCAAAAATTATTATCTCATGCTCTAGAGCTATGATCTGAGTAATTCACAATGCGTTGGTTTTGTATTGACATCCTCTATCACCTCAAATTTTATCATGTTCAAATGCCTCATGGTTTTGGCCCAACTCCTTTGGGTACAAAACTCCAACCATGGGTTCCAAGCCCACAAGTGACTCTTGTTGTGCTCCAACCTCCAAACCTTGAACCTTAGGGCGTGGAATACCTCCCAAGCTTCTAAAAGATCAAAAATATGGCACCAAATACCCCTGTTGAGTAAGAAGTAACCCGATATCATAGTTGAAGGCATTCGTCTCAATCTCAAATGGTTTTTGCAGGTATAGTAATGTGAGCACTGGTGAAAAGAAGAGGTGATGCTTCAACTTGGAAATTGCCTTCTATTGGGATTCAGACCAGAAGAAATTTACTTTTACTCTACCCTTGGTGACTTGAGTCAAAGGCCAAGTGATATGAGAGAAACTAAACACGAACCTGCGGTAGAAAATTGTAAGACCCAAGAAGTTGCGTAGCTCTGTTAGAGTGGTTGGGGTTGGAAAATCTCAAATAAATTGTATCTTGGTTGGGTCCACATGCACACCCCGCTAATAAATTATGTACCCCATATATTAAACATGGGTCATACCAAAAGTGTATTTCTGCAAATTGGCACACAACTTGTCTTGTCGCAGGGTTTGGAGGACCTGTCGAATATGGTGTAGGTTCTCTTCTCAACTTTGGTTGAATATCAGGATGTCGTCCAAATACACTACGATGAATGAGTTGGTGAAGTGTCGTAAGATGTCATCCATCAGCCTCATGAAGGTTGTGGGGGAATTCATCAACTTGAAAGGCATGACCAACAATTCGAAAAGGCCCTCCTTGGATTTGAAGGCAATCATACTTCAAATAAATCTTATTGAAATATCTATCCCCCTTGAGCTAGTCTAAAGGGTCTTCAATCCGTGGGATTGGATACCTATGTTAGACAGTGATATTATTCAGCACTCGATAGTCAATAAAAAGTCTCCACGTGTCATGTTTCTTCTATACCAATAGGATCGGGCTCCCACACAGTGATGAAATTGGCCTGATGTGCCCTTTCTGCAGAAAATCTTGAATCTTCCTCTTAATTTCATCGTTCTCTAGAACACAGCATCAGTAGATCGGTCTGTTGGGTAGCATCGCGCCTGAGGTCATATTGATGGAGTGCTTGACTTGACAGTGCAAGGGTACCCCTGTGGGTGAGGTGAAGATGTCCTTGGACTCCTCCATGACCTTGTCCATATTTTTTTGTTTGGAGGATATGGATGTGGCCACATTCTTCTTCATACCTTGAGGGTGAATCATATGGAAGAAAAATTTTCGAGTCTTGGAATTGATCTTACTACATTGTTGTGTAGAGATCAAAGAGATGGCGGTAGGTGGTACTACCTCCAGTATCCTGTATAACTTATTGCCCAAAGAAATAATAACAGTGTGAGGCCTAGACTCATACAAAACATGACACTTCCACAAGTATGGTTGGCCTAATAATACATCATAAACTTCAAGAGAAGAAACATCACACAGTACCTCATTTGTGAAGGGCTTGATGTTGTAGGGAAGGCAACATTGTTAGCTGATGCAGAGATTTCATCCTTGTTGAAGCCCACAGGGGCTTCACTCAATGAACCTATGACATATCACGTGCATTCATGGCATACTAAACAATACCCTTAATTTGACTACATATTGGAAAATACCTCTAAATCACATTATTTAACTCCCTACCAATACGAATCCAATACACCTTCCCAGTTTAAAAAACCCCTACTTTCACTAGATATTTTGGGTATCCAATTTTTCATTAAAATTTTTTATACCCCTTTATATTTTTTCATTAACATTGAGCTCCATTTTTTTATACCTACCAATATAAAAACCCTTTATATATCCCCCCATATATTATGTCATTTCTTACTCAATTTATTTTCCCCAATATGAATGCATGTGGTATGGTATTTCTCTCCCAATGAATCCCCCATGTTGAACCCACCTAATAGTGTACGACTACAGGTGTGGTGTGGTTGGTAAGACCAACCAATTCACGACCTTGGCTGAAATGAGATTCTTTTGGCTTCTATTGTTGATAGTGAACTACACCAGAGAACCCTTCACCCACATCTGTGAGTGCAAGAGCCACTCCCCCTCTGGATCTTCGAGCTTAATATTCTAGATCTTGGTGGTGGTAACAGTGGCACTAGGCTCCGCATCAATAATATGCATCCATTTTTCATTCCCCTTGTCAGGTTCTGACTCAGAGTCAGAACATGCATCTCGTTCGGAAGCCTTCAACTCGACCACTTGTTACTTCTTGGCTCGACACTCACTTGTGTTGTGAGTGAGGCTCTTATGGAACTCACACCATTTCCCTGTGTCCTTCTTTGTATTCGTGGTGTTGTTCTTTGCTTGTGGCTTTGGCGGGTTGTCCTTGGTTTCCCTACCTTGGCTTTGTCCTTTGTTTTGCGCTTTGGGGGCTCCTTTCCCTTGTTTCATATTCATAGATCCAAAGTCTCAATTTTTTTGTTTAATTTCTACTCGATATTAACATTGTATCAATAGGTGACGCCAAGAGAGGAGATGTCCAGGAACTCCATCTCATCCTAGATGTACTTGTGTAGACAGCCATGGTACTTAAGTACCAAATGGCACTCAAAATACTTGATACACAACTTTGTGTGAAGGGTATGAAAATGTTTGTGAACTTTGACACGTCTTGGTCCCTTCTCTGCCACAGTGTGGTTCACTTTATGTATTTGTATTCATAGCTCCCGACAAGGTAATATTATTCCTGGATGGTGTCTCAAATAGAATTCCAAGTGGGTGCGACTGAAAACAATGAGGGTTCCCTCTCGTCCTTCTATTCATAGTAGGTTTCCCACTAGTCCTTGACATGGGGGGTAGCTTTGAGAAGTGCAAAAGTAATATTTTCTTGACTGGAAAAGTCATGAACCAAAAAATATCCTTCCAACATATTTAACCATCTATCTATGATGTCTACATCTATCTGGCCTTCAAAAATGGGAATTTTAAAGTTGAATTGTACCTTAAACGGAGTGGCACCTCCATAGTGGTTACTAGATGAAGATATGTCACCTGTGGGTAGCCGTTGAAGGATCTGGGCAAAGTTATCCATCATTGCATTCCTCTATCGCTCGAGGTATTCCTCGAGAAATATTTTGAAAGGATCTCTTGCTCTGTCATATTTTTTTTCTTCCTCCATGGGAGGCCGTTAAGGTTTGTGAGGATGGTCTTGCAAAGGTTCAAGCAGTTCGAGCCCTAACTCCTTATACACTGACCTTGTTAGGGACATCCAAAGGAAAACGAAGAAAGAGCAGTCCACTCCGATACCACTGATGCAGACTTATACATAAACACAACAAAGTACATATATAAACATAAAAATAGAGATACAACATAAATAAATCTTCATTTCATTAATATCGAAGAATATGCTTACAAGCATAATGGAAATAAACTAGCTCCGACGATGATAGCTTATCTATGAGAAGAGATGTGGCGGCTACATGCCTCTAAACTATGTTACAAAGAGGCTCAAGTGCCATTTTATTATTGAACAACAAAGGGAAATTGTAAACAACCAAAACCATAACCCCAAGTGATGGAATGATAAGGGTTTGTGGGGACATTGGGGTTATTTGGGTAGCCAACTTCCCAAGGTAGTAACTTGGTCATATGATCTTTGTTTGGCGTGTAAGATACCTTGTTGGAAATATCTCTCTAAGTACTAAAATATTTGCTCCAAGTCCATGCCTTATGGCCTTAATGATATGGGCCTACTGTGGACCTCAGAAAAACTTCGTTTAGGGGGTCAAAACAACTCTAAAAGTTTAAGACCCAAAAAACTGCTAAAAATAGTAAATATTCTATAATGAAGGAAACTAATGAAACTGACTGGAGTTATAGGTGGAATAGGTGGGTGGCCACCAATATCCATCTGGATCAAGAGTTGAGTTAAGTAAAAAATAACAAGTTGAGTCTAATATTAGAAGTTAACATAGGGGATTCACTACGGGAGCAATACTATAGCACGTGGGTTCCTATTGGGGGATATTTAACTAGGAAAAATTGACATAATAAATTGGGGGATATATAGGGGATAAAGGGTTTTTATATTGGCGGGTATAAAAAATGAAGCTCAAAGTTAATGAAAAAATATAAAGGGGTATTAAAAATGTCAACGAAAAAGTGGATACCTACAATATATAGTGAAAGTACGAGCTTTTTAAATTGGGAAGGTGTATTGGGTTTATATTGGTAGGGGGTTAAATAATGTGATTTTTAGAGGCATTTTCTAATACGCACTCAAATTAAGGGTATTTTTAAATATCCTATGATTGCACGTGATACGTTAGAGGTTCATTGAGTGAAGTCCCCATGGAAGTTAAGTTGAGTATGAGTTTACATGACGTAATTAGCTAGAGAAAAAACAAATCAAATTAGAGTTTGCCTCATTCCATATTTTGTAAGTTTGGTGTTTATATACCTGTGATTGGGTCATTGTGAAAGGAAAGAAGAGATCCACAACTTGGTAGATGTGTATTATGAATATAAGTTTTAATGTGTAACATCAGCTTGTGTATGCTTGTTTATCTCTTCCTCTGAAAAAAAAAAAAATTTACTTCTAATATTTGTGAATTATCAGAATATAAAATACACATAAATTGAAACTGTTACACTCATCTCCCTAGTGTTTTCGAAGTTACATCAATAATTGTTTCCCAAAACTTCTTAAACAATTTTATTATCCATACATCAACGCAGAGTGATAGTGTTTCCCATATACATTTTTACTGAGAGTTAATTCTTAGTATGGAAGAACACTCGAAAGGTCAATCATAGAATTAATTCAGCTACAGAGGCTAAGTATTCGGATGTTTCAGAAGAATGGAGACCTTACATGTGCCATAGGTTGAGTGAACCAGGCCCATATGCAAGTTTTTAATTGAAGAGCAATGTGCCACAATATGCATTGAATGTGGTGGTTGATGAGCTAACACAATGTTGTGGCCTATATCTATGGTGAAGAAAAAGGCTTATAAAATATTGAATCTAGTGTGAAGAAGTATTGTTTGCAGTAAGTACCCAAGTGTGAGCAAAAGGGTGATGGTGGCTGAGTGTTGATAGTTATATAGAGAAATTGAGGGTCGAGACCATTTGTATAGGCCTCTGTTTTCTCAGTTTGGAAATTGTATGAAAAGTAGATAGTTGTTTAGAATAGGTGGTGACATGCATTCATAGGAGGTTGGTGCCTCTTGGAAAGTAGTGACTTGTTATCTTAAAGGGGGTTGAGGCCTCCTGTGAGTGGGTACTCATAAACAACTTAATGTAATTAAGTAGGAGTTTAAATTACATCATAATCACAAAAAAATTGGTGGTTTTCTCCCTTTGACTTTCAACATAAAAATACTTGTGTCAATATATGAATGCTCTTTAATTGATAGATTGTGTGTTCATGTGAATGATTTACATTGTTGCATATGTATTGTATTGAGAATGCTCACATATGTAATTTCCAAGAATGAAAAAAATTAAGAATTAAACTAATATTCAAACAAAATTTACTAATTAATAATTCCACCCCACCTCTTAGTAATATTCTAAGAGAAACCAAGTTGACATGGGTATCGTTTGATGCAACATTTATACTCACATTTTATGTGATATGCATTCATGATGTAAATAAAATATTAAAAAAATGCATTTTATAATGTGTTGCCTCAAAGCATGTATGGTGGCCGTCTTCAAAAAGCCTCGTCCATGATATCTCCCCCATGTGGTTATGCACTTGGATTTTTGTTAATTAAGTTTCGAAATCCGTGGAGTTTATATGCATCAAAATATGGTTTAACATTGGTTGTCTTGCGTGACTTAGGTTCCCCTTTCCCCCTCAGTAATTTTCTTTTTTCTTTTTGGGTTTATTCATTAGTCATTGCGTTGACATAGCGTGTAATGAGTTCTAGTTATCTGGATTTTAATTTCGCGACCCCTTTTTTATTTCTATAACATGTTAATATATATACTACATACGTTCATTTGACCTTTTGTTTTTTTCCTTTCTGTATTGAGTTTACGATACAGGTTATATACACATGGCTTTTATTATATTTATTTAACTATATACTGGATTTTGCACCATGTATCATATACGTATATCGTGACTTTATTTTCACGGTTTAAGTTGTATTCATTGCATTATATAAGTCGTGTGATAAATGAGTCTGATCATTTGTATGAAGAGGTCGAACCACAAGCTTGATGGGTTCTTCCCAATATAAAAGCCTCTGAAGTCTATAATGATCTAGGTATTTGGCATCTAAAAGCTGCAACTAGAATAACTATTAAGGAGTCTGTCAGTAGTATAGAAGAGAATAGTGATCGTGTACAGTTAATCCCTATTCTAAATCCCAAAGAACTCCAAGCCGAAGCAAAGAAATTGGGAACACAATTTTTACATTTGGGTTGTTTGCGTGTTGGTATTCATGCTTTGGTGCATCCGGGTGTTGATGCATATGTGTTAGCTACGGTGCGAGATCTAACACATAACAAGTATACAGATTCATTAATTGGAGGAATCGTGGCTCCATTATCTAATGGACCAGTTTGGTTTGACTGTTATCCAAATTTCTCTGTAGCAGTCAATGATGAAACATTGGTAGATATTTTGCAACTTCAAATCCAGACAATGGGATTTGACATGAGAAAGAAAAGGCAAAATATATCTATTCAGTTTCGCGGATGTTTCCGCCATACTTCTACAATGTTTCCTGCTGTCCTCCATGCACCCAGCAGAGAGTCAAAAACCAGTGTAGTTGTCCTGACTGATCCTAAGAACCAGAAAATAGAACATCAGGCCATTAAGTGGGAAGATCTCAACTTCCCAGCTCACTGGACAGTTCCTAACCCCAGACCTCTCTGTGTGCAGAAAATAACTTCAGCCAACATCACTGAGAATCAATCCTCTGCTACCTTGTCCTTTCCAACACAATTTTTACATTTGGGTTGTTTGCGTGTTGGCATTCATGCGTTGGTGCATCCGGGTGTTGATGCATATGTGTTAGCAACGGTGCGGGATCTAACACATAATAAATATACAGATTCTTTGATTGGAGGAATTGTAGCTCCATTATCTAATGGACCAGTTTGGTTTGACTGCTATCCAAAATTTTCAGTCGCAGTCAATGATGAAACATTGGCAGATATTTTGCAACTTCAAATCCAGACCATGGGAATTGATATGAGAAAGAAGAGGCAGAATATTGCTATTCAATTCCGCGGATGTTTCCGCCATACTTCCATAATGTTTCCTGTTGTCCTCCATGCACCCAGTAGAGAGTCTAAGACCAGTGTGGTTGTTCTTACAGATCCTAAAAATCATAAAATAGAACACCAAGCTATCAAATGGGAAGATTTGCAATTTCCCCAACACTGGACGGTTCCAAACCCCAGACCTCTCTCTGTTCAAAAGATAACCACTACCAACATCACTGAGAATCAATCCTGTGCTACCCTGTCCTTTCCCAGAAGGTCAACAATAGACAGGCGAAGGATTGAAGCTGAATGTAAAAAGTCTTCTCGTTTTGTTTCTCCCGATTGTACAGATACGGGATGTAGTTCAATTGTTTCAAATTGTAGTCATGTAGCATTATTTGAGTTTGCACAAATTGTTAATTTCCAGTCTGTCAATGTTGAGTGCCCCTAATGTCATCAAAGTGTCAACCTGCAAAATTTGGCCTATGCTGTGTTACATAAGAACCATAATCCTAGGACTGGTGAAGCACCCCCTTCTACCTCCATAAACCCATGTCCTAATCCAAAATGCTCTGAAATTCCATTTCCCCATGAAGACGAGCATGTTCTTATGATGCATTTGGTTCCACTCTTAGAAAATGAAGACCCAAGGCTCACTGAGATGTTGATGAACCAAAGGCCTCCAAATAGCCCAAGGTATGGTTTGGGTTATATTGAGCAAGCAGATAAGTTGATACCAGAATGCAGATTCAGAGATCTGCCTCCAGGATGTAAGAGGCCATCCATTCCTGAGATTCATAAGTTTTATACAATTATGGATGGATGTTCTAAGTCACAAATCCCGGCACAATGGATAAAACAGATGATAAATTGGGATTTGTTCACACACCCACAAGCTGATGGTTTTGCAGCTGCTTTTCCTAAAGAGGAAAAAATGAAGATGGCAGCTGAATGGAAAGAATACATGGAAGAAAAGGCTATGTGGATTTCTTTTTATTCCTGGAAGGAGCAAATGGAAAATGATGTGGTTTTGATGGCAGATGCAGCCACATCCTCTTCACATTCATGGACTGCACCTGATGGCAGTAAGATAGAGACCAGTACTACCTACCCACCTTTCAGAAGTATTGTATTAGGAGAAGGGTATAATATAGCTCATGCTAGCCCTCTGGTTCAAAGATACAATTCTTTGATGGGTACTGAAGGTAGAATACAAAAAGTGAGTGAGCAGGTGAACTGGACCAATACTGCACTCACTGGTTTAGAGAAAAATGTTGCAAAAACTGCCCTAGTCAAAGACCAGATTGACTCAGTCCAAGTCTCAGTGAATGATGTACATAGAGTCCTTAATTCTGTACAGTGTGATTTACAGTTAGTTAGACATTTTTCTGAAAATTCTTTTGATAGATTTAATGATGTTGAAGGATGTATAGTAGAACAAGCCATTTCCACTCGGGAAACAGTTTTTGATTTGTCTAACAAGTTTGATAGGATAAATTTGAAGAAAGCCAGCAAGCCTATTCCGCTTTCTTTCATTGCTGGTAAAGGGAAGAGTGTCCAGCCACATGAGATAGAGAAGCCCGAGCCAATTGTATATACTGTCTCAAAGTTTCCTCATCTCTTCCCCAAAGAAGTGCCACAGTTAGAATTACCACAGACCCTTGCGTCCAAGCCTGAGTCAAAACCAGAAGAAATATCTGAGAAACTTACAATAGCCTCTGTCCTTGAAGCCTCAGATTCTGAGAAACATTCTTTCCCAATCTATGAACCTTTAGAGCCTCAGTTTACCAGACATGCAGCTCCTGACCTCTATGGTGCAGGAAAGGTTCCACCCAGGGAGACTTTCCACGAAGGGAGTCATAAGGAGTGGAATATTGATAACATGTCTGCTCACCAGGTCAGGCAAATCCTTGATCAGATAATCATTGAGTATAAACTGATGTGTGCTGAGGGGAAGAGTGAAATTGAAGCCTGTAAAACTATTATTCAATGTTTTACTGGCACTCTGGCAAGATGGTGGGAGTTAGAATCCTCTCCTGCGTTGATTGATAAAATGGAGAAAGAGATTCTAAAAGATGAACAGGGTGATATCATGTTTCATCCTGATGGCACTGCACAGTCAAACATGATTGGTTCCCTCACTGCACTAATCCAGGAACATTTCTGTGGAGCAGAATATGCTATCACAGATAAGAATGAGTTGTTGCTGATGAATCTAAAGTGCAACAACATTAACCAATATGAATATTTCCACAGAGATTGGATACAGCGAATATTCTTGGTCAAGGACCCCAAGAATCTCTTGTGGAAACAAGTATATCTTGCAGCTCTTCCATCCAAGCTGGTTGATATTTTGAAAATGGAAGATGCTTTTCCATTGCCTATGGAGGTCTATGTGTGGGGAGACTTCTATGCAATTATTACTAAAGTTTTGATTTCTCTGTGTACCAGATCCAAAATGCAGAAGTCTATTGACAAGTTGAACAGACTTCCTGGTACAAAATCATTTTGCAGAAGATATGGCATTACAGTAGATGATCCCCTTGTGCATCGAAGAAAGCACAAGAGACAAGCCAAGAAGGCTTACAAGAAAAGTAAGTCTACTTACAGGATAAGCTCTGCAAAAAGACGAGAACTTCGCAGACCAAAAGAGCATAAGAGACCTAAAGCCAGAAAAGGGCATTACAGATGGAAACCAAATACCCACTATTACCAGCCGCATGATATTCGGCCCCGGGATGCCAAACTTCATAAGATGAAAGATATTGACTGCTGGTTGTGTGGTGAAAAAGGACATACTTCAAATATGTGTCCTACTGCTTTAGAGTCCAAAAGAGGTTTAGGAAAGAAGTCTGCTCAGTATGCTAAAAACAAACACCAAGCTTCTTCCTCTCAACCCCAGACCACTATTAAAAGAGAGCCAGACGCCTGTGCCTATTGTCATTCTACCTCCCATCGGATTTCAGACTGTCCACCCTATAGTCAGCGTCATCTCTCTATCCAACAACATGCCCTCCATTCTGCTAGTTCCTCATCGTCTGATGACTATTCTTCCTCTTCTTCCGAAGAACAAGTCAACATGTATTTCCATTGTTCAGACCCAGATGCATGCCAATGTAATTCTGATTCTGAGTCTGAATCTTCTTCCTATTATTCTGCTGTTGAAGACCCTCCTCATGTTCTCATGGCTCAGCTAGATGATGATCTCAAAATATTTGCCCAAATCCGTGCCATGGATGAAGGAGATCTTAAGAATGCTCTCCTTTCTGCTTATATGAAAAACCTTCCCGGGTCTTCTACTTCTTCCAATTCTTCTAAGAAGCCAAACTTTGTTGATGCTTCTTATGAAAAGAACACCAAAACGTATCTCCAACATAATAGTAAAGCTCGTGCACTCACTTTGGGGGAGGTGAGTAGGGAGATACATGACCTTAAATTAGAAATTCGTAGCATGAAAAATGAGATTTCTGTCCTAAAGGCACAAGCCAACCAGTCCGCTTCTTCTTCAGTGCCTAGTTCAGGAAAACAGACCAACTATACGCTGCATTCCAGTCCTAAAACGGAAGTCCAATTTGCATCAGGCAAATTTGATCCCTCAATGGGTTTCAGTGAGATCGGGGATATGCAAGTCCTCGCAGTCCAATACCAGCAACATCATGTGCAGGTAAATCTCTGTGTCGCTGGTCATGTTTACAATGTCATTGCCCTGATAGATTCTGGATCTGACATAAATTTGGTTTCTAAGCATATAATCCCATCAAGATATTGGACCACATCTGAAAAAGAAGTCATGGGATTAGGAACCAAACAGTTAAAATTTGAAGTTGCTAAAGCCACTGTCTGCTTTGATTCAAAATGTGTTAAGCTATCTCTTGCAGTCTCAGACATTCCTGTTGACTGTATTTTAGGAAACATATTTTTAGCAGCAGTAGAGCCCCATGGGTCATATAGATTTCCTGATGGTTCTGCAAGATATTTTATTACTATTTCTGGTTGTAAAATAGAACTGCCATATGTATCTAGAACCAGAATTTCACCCATGGTACAGGTCATGAAAGAAAAACAAAGAAAACTTCAAATAGCTGAAAAAAATCTGGTTGAACTCAAAGATCATAAAGAAACAATCAGAGATGAAGAACAATTGAGTTCTCCCGACATTCAAAGAAAAATTGCAGAAATCCAGAAAGATTTTGAAGAAACGTGCTGCTCAGAAGAGCCCAATGCCTTTTGGCATAGAAAGAAGTACAGCATTGAGCTGCCTTACAAGGAAGGATATACTGGCAGACCTTGTAAGTCTAGAGCCATCTCCATGTCTGTTGAACACAGACAACACTGCCAGAAAGAAATAGAACAGCTTCTACAGAAGAAGCTCATCAGAGAATCCAGCAGCCCTTGGAACTTCTATGGATTTTATGTAAATAAGAGGAGTGAACAGGTCAGAGGAGTCCCAAGACTGGTTATAAATTATAAGCCTCTGAACAATGTGTTAGCAGATGATACATATCTGATCCCTCACAAAGGAGATCTGATAAGAAGAATATCAGGAGCCAAAGTATTTTCTAAGTTTGATCTAAAGTCTGGTTTCTGGCAAGTTGTTGTTGCAGAAGGTGACAGATGGAAGACTGCATTCAGTATCCCTCATGGACATTATGAATGGAACGTGATGCCTTTTGGATTGAAGCATGCACCATCAAAGTTCCAAAAGGTAATGGATTCCATTTTTAAACCTTATGATGATTGGCTTCTTGCATATATAGATGATTTGCTAATATTTTCCAAGAATCTGCAAGACCACTTCAGACACCTGAAGATCTTTATGAAGCTGGTCCAAAGAAATGGCTTAGTCTTAAGCAAGAAGAAGATGGAGCTATGTAATACTAAGATCAAATTTTTGGGACATGAGATTGAAAACGGCCAAATTGCTCTACAACATCATGCACTGGAATTTGCAGATAAGTTTCCTGATGTCATATTAGATAGAACCCAGTTGCAGAGGTTTTTGGGTTGCCTCAATTATGTGAGCAATTTCTATCCTGCATGTGCCATTGATAGATCTCTGTTAAATCAGAGACTGAGGAAAAATCCAAAGACTTGGACTGACAAGCACACTCAAGCAGTCAGAGAAATAAAGACCAAGGTTTAAAATCTCCCTATATTATATGTTGTTGATGATAATACGTTTAAAGTTGTTGAGACAGATGCCAGTAACATTGGTTGGGGAGGTGTCCTTAAACAAAAGCCGAATGAAGATGATCCAAAGGATCAAGAAATTGTTGTCCAGTTTGTTTCAGGAGTGTGGAGCAAAGCCGAACTGAATTACGCTCCTATTGAGAAAGAGGTAAAGGCAGCCTGGAATTGTATTAGCAAATTTTCAATTCATTTGGCTAACAGACATTTTCTGCTTAGAACAGATGCAAAGGCACTGGAAAAAGTCCTGACAAAAGAAATCAAGAACCCAGAAGATGCAAAGTTTGCTAGATGGCAAGCTCTCTTTGCATATTTCAATTTTAAGGTTGAACATATTAAAGGTTCTGATAATTGTATTCCATATTTTTTAAGCAGAGAATATCTCCAGCATCAAGAACTAATGAATGACCCTGAAGAAGAGCAACTCCATTGTATGGTCATTCTTATAGAATGGAACCAGGCCAATAAAAGAGAAGAACTCAGATATATTGCAGATGATGAACCCTGGCCTGTGTATGCAGAAAAATGGAGGCCAACTTGGATCCTCCGAAACACTCAAGTGCTGGATGGAAATCTCCAAAATCATACTGATTTACAGCACTTAGTACCTGGGAGGAAAGTGTACCCTAAGGGAAATAGATGGATACATGAAATGATGTATTCACATAGTATGGCAGCTTCACATGAAGCTGAGCGGTCACTTTCACAAGATTTTTGGGATCTATATGTCATTTGTACTGGTGGGGGAGATAGATCAAAAACCTATTACAAGTGGTATACCATAAACAGAGTCAGAAAACTTGGCCAATACACCTATGGAAAATTCCAGTCATGGCCACATGATGATCCGAAGTTGATTTTTCCTGACACTGTTTATGATTTTACAGGATACAGAAGACTATGGTGGGACTTATTAAATAAAGATGGACCAGAAGAAACCCACTATACTAAATTAAAGTTTGCCCCCACATGGATAAACTCCAGAGAACCATTTATTCCATGGTTATCTGACTGGTGGTATCATTATGGAGTCAGTCCATTCAGTATGGATCCGAATTTTTATGAAACATACTGTAGAAGATTCTGCGATGACTATCTTACCGGACCAGCTGGTGAATGCTTTCATTACCCTTGCCAAAAAGTAGGAGAAATTACAGCATTAGAATATAAATCGCCGAATCCCATACTGAAGTCGTACATGCAGATGCATTATCAATGGTTAGTCATGACTAAGATAAAGCATCAAATTGTACTCAACAAGCCTATGATCGTCCGAAGAATTTACACTAAGGCTTGGGATGACGAGTTCTATCACCTCAGGTATCCAGGCATCAAAATCTTGGATGATCCTGCAGCATCAGCATCAACTAGTACAAGTGGTCCTCGGGAGCCCCACTAAAAAGGTTTTCCCAGTGTAATAATGATACCTAGTCACGGGTTTATTGTGACAAAGCTTTTCTCATGGGCTTTTCCTTTGTCCGAAAAGCATCCATTGTGTATTTCAATAAAGTTTGATTCCTCGTGGGCCTTGTAAGGTATCCACAATGTACATTCACCCACTATCACTAAAGTCTGTCGGCAGATTCGGATCTCCGTGCGGATGTCACGTTTCGTGTTACCCGAAAATGATGATCCTAATGCCATGTGTCAATAATCCGACGGTTCTCGAAAATGTTTGTCCCCCTCTCAAATTTATAAAAGGAGAGGTAAGGCTCATTTACAACCATCGGCATTTGGAGTTTGGAGTCTAGAGTCTTGTGTGTTTAAGAGTCCGAGTTCTGCTCCCTGCTCTGCGTCTGCGCAATCTTTGCGATCTGCTCGCATCACAGAGTCTTGACTCAAAGTCCTAGATAGAACTGAGAAGCCTGCGTGTCTGTTCATGTGACAGGCAAGAACCTAAAGTGGCCAATTCTTTAGATTGAGTCTGTATATTTATGTTTGTGTGTTATCAACTCTGAGACAGAGTCTGTGATTTGGCCAGGAAGCCTCTGGTAAAGATCGCTCATTCGTGAGTATCATAAGTCCAGTAAAAGCCATCACAGTCAATCTCTGATACAGAGACTTGAATCCATAAGTCTGTAATCTGATTGTGAAGCATTCTGATATTAATAAAGAGAGAGATATTTCAGTAATTCCGCATTTAAGTACTGTTACTCTGTGTGCATTTGAATTTGTTGTTAAGATACTTGCATTGCTTGAACCGTTTGAAGGCGAGGAAGCCGTGTGGTAGGCCGCAAGTGCGTGAAGGTTCAGTAGGTTCGTCTGGGTTCACAGTCGGGTTCACATAAAGCAGTGTTCAGAGAAACTTAACAAGGCCAAGTCGGTTGGTTTACGACCGCAAGCAAGCTTACAAGAAGCCTCTGCTAGAAATTGGTATCTAGTAGTCTCCGTGCTATAACACGACTCCTTAATAGTTATTCTAGTGGCCGCTTTCAGGTGCCAGATACCTAGATCATTATAAACTTCAGAGGCTTTAATGTTGGGAAGAACCCAACGGGCTTGTGGTTCGACCTCTTCATACAAGTGATCAGACTCATTAATAACACGACTACTACTTGAGGCAAACATATCTCTGAGAGGGTTTGGCTCTGCTCGATATTTCTCTTCGAGCTCTCTGAATGAGACTGATTTGGTCATAGATGAATCCATATTAAAGAGAGATGGATTTTAAGTACTGACCTTTTTCTTGAACCACGCGTAAACAAGCCTTATTGGCTCTGATACCAATTTCTAGCAGAGGCTTCTTCTAAGCTTGCTTGCGGTCATAAACCAACCGACTTGGCCTTGTTAAGTCTCTCTGAACACTGCTTTATGTGAACCCGACTGTGAACCTAGACGAACCTACTGAACCTTCACGCACTTGCGGCCTTTCACACGGCTTCCTCGCCTTCACACGACCTTGGCGTCCCTCAGTTTTTTCGCGAACTCCAGCGAACTTACGGTGAACTTTCAAGCAATGCAAGTATCTTAACAGCAATTAAAATGCACACAGAGTAACAATACTTAAATGCGGAAACACAGATGAAATTTCTCTCTTTTTATTAATATCAAAATGCTTCACAATTAGATTACAGAATGATGGATTCAAGTCTCTGTATCAGAGATGGACTTTGCCTGCTGCAAATTGGACTTCAGTTTTTGGACTGGAATGCAGCGTATAGTTAGTCTGTTGTTTTTAACTAGGCACAGATGAAGAAGCAGACTAGTTTGCTTGTGCCTTTAGAACAGAAATCTCATTTTTCATGCTGCGAATGTCACTTTTGAGATCATGTATCTCCCCACTCACCTCCCCCAAAGTGAGTGCACGAGCTTTGCTATTATGTTGGAGATACGTTTTGATATTACGCTCATAAGAAGCTTCAACCAAATTAGGCTTCTTAGAGGTGCTGGAAGAACTAGAAGACCCAGGAAGATTTTTCATATAAGCAGAAAGGAGAGCATTCTTAAGGTCTCCTTCATCCATGGCACGGATTTGGGCAAAAACTTTTAAATCATCATCAGTTTGGGCCATGAGGACATGAGGCGTATCTTCCATGGCAGAGGAATAAGAAGACTCAGAATCAGACTCAGAAGAATCACATTTACAGACTGGTCTCGAACAATGGCAATATTGACCTCGTTTTTCGGAAGAAGAGAAGAATAGTCATCGAAGATGAGAACCAATGTAATGTATGGCATGTTGTCGAATAGAGATGACGCTCAGAATAGTAATGGACAATCTGAAATTCTATGGATGTAGAATGACGTATGCACATGCATCAGGATCTTTCTTAATAGTGACATGAGGTTGTGAGGAGGAGGCTTGTTGTTTATTTTTAAAGTGCCGGGCAGACTTTTTTCCTAGACCTCTTTTGGATTCTAGAGCAGTAGGACACATATTGGAAGTATGTCCTTTTTGACCACATAACCAACATTCAACATCTTTCATCTTATGAGTAAAGGCATCTTTGGGATCTAATATCATGAGGCTGATAGTAGTGAGTATTCGGCTTCCAGCGAGAATACCCTTTTCTGGCCTTAGGTCTTCTGTTATCTTTTGGTCTGCGAAGCTCTCTTCTTTTTCCGAAGCTTAGCCTACAGGTAGACTTACTTCTTTTATAAGCCTTTTTTGCTTGTCTCTTATGCTTCCTTCTGTGCACAAGGGGATCATCCACTGTTATGCCATATCTACTGCAAAATGACTTTGTACCAGGAAGTCTATTCAACTTGTCAATAGACTTCTGCATCTTGGATCTGGTACACAGAGAAATCAAAACTTTAGTAATGATTGCATAGAAGTCTCCCCACACATAGACTTCCATTGGCAATGGAAAAGCATCTTCCATTTTCAAAATATCAACCAGCTTGGATGGAAGAGCTGCAAGATAGACTTGTTTCCACAAGAGATTCTTGGGATCCTTGACCAAGAATATTCTCTGTATCCAATATCTGTGGAAATATTCATATTGATTAATGTTGTTGCACTTCAGGTTCATTAGCAACAACTCATTCTTATCTGTGATAGCATATTTTGCTCCACAGAAATGTTCTTGGATTAGTGCAGTGAGGGCACCAATCATGTTGGACTGTGCAGTGCCATAAGGATGAAACATGATATCACCCTGTTCATCTTTTAGAATCTCTTTCTCCATTTTTTCAATCAACGCAGGAGAGGATTCTAACTCCCACCATCTAGCCAGAGTACCAGTAAAACATTGGATGTTTGTTTTACAGGCTTCAATCTCACTCTTCCCTTCAACACACCTCAGTTTATACTCAATGATCATTTGATCAAGAGTCTGTCTAACTTGGTGAGCAGACATGTTATCAATATTCCACTCCTTATGAATCCCTTCATGGAATGTCTCTCTGGGTGGAACCTTCCCTGCACCATAGAGGTCAGGGGCTGCATGTCTGGTAAACTGAGGTTCTAAAGGTTCATATATTGGGAAAGAATGTTTTTCAGTATCTGAGGCTTCTAAGACAGAGGCAATTGTTAACTTCTCAGATCGTTCTTCTGTTTTTGACTCAGGCTTTGACTCAGGAGTCATGGATAACTGAGGCACTTCTTTTGGAAAGAGATGAGGAAACTTTGACACAGGATTTACAATGGGCTCAGGTTTCTCAATCTCATGGGGCTGAACACTTTTCCCTTTACCAGCAATGAAAGACATTGGAATAGGCTTGCTGGCTTTCTTCAAATTAAACCTATCAAATTTATTTGACAAATCATAAACCGTTTCCCTTGTGGAAATGGCTTGTTCAACTATACAACCTTCGACATCATTAAATCTATCAAAAGACTTTTCAGAAAAACTTCTAACTATCTGCAAATCACACTGTACAAAATTGAGGACTCTATGTACATCATTCACTGAAACTTGGACTGAATCAATCTGGTCTTTAAACAGGGTAGTCTTTGCAACATTTTTCTCCAGACCAGTGAGTGCAATATTGGTCCAGTTAACTTGCTCACTCACTTTTTGTTTTCTACCTTCAGTACCCATCAGAGAGTTGTCTCTTTGAACCAAGGGACTAGCATGAGCTGTGTTTGACCCTTCTCCTAAGACAATGCTTCTAAAAGGTGGGTAGGTAGTACTGGTCTCTATCTTACTACCATCAGGTGCAGTCCATGAGTGTGAAGAAGATGTGGCTGCATCTGCCATCAAAACCACATCATTTTCCATTTGTTTTTTCCAGGAGTAAAAAGAAATCCAAACAGATTTTTCCTCCATATATTCTTTCCATTCTGCTGCCATTTTCATCTTTTCCTCTTTTGGAAAAGCAGCTGCAAAACCATCCGCTTGTGGGTGTGTAAACAAATCCCAATTTATCATTTGTTTCATCCATTGTGTCAAGATATGTGACTAGGAGATCCATCCATTAAAGTATAAAACTTTCGATCTCAGAATGGATGGCCTTTGTGCATCCGGAGTGCGCATTCCCCTCGACCAGATTCCTGAATTAATTTATCGCCTTGCTTCAATATAACCCAAACCATATCTTGGGTCTGTTGGGGTCTTTGGTTCATCAATAATGCTCCGTGAGCCTCGATCTTCATCTTCTATGTGGAACCAAGTGCATCATAAGAACATGCTCCTGCCTCATGGGAATGGGATTTCGCAGCATTTTGGATTAGGACAGGGATTTCAGAGAAGTACCGGGGGTGCTTCACCGGCCCTAGAGTTATGGTTCTTATGGAGCACAACATAGGAAGCCAGATTTTGCATTGATGACCGTTTACACCGAGGGCACTCAACTTTTAATCGATCAAAATTTACAATCTGAGTGAATTCAAATAAAGCTACATGACTACAATTTGAAACAATTGAACTACAACTAGTATCTGTACAATCTGGAGAAATAAAACGAGAGGACTTTTTACATTCAGCTTCAATCCTTCTTCTGTCAATGGTTGATCTTCGGGGAAAGAACAGAGTAGCAGAGGATTGATTTTCAGTGATGTTGGCTATTGTTATTTTCTGAACAGAGAGAGGTCTGGGGTTTGGAACCGTCCATTGTTCTGGGAAAGTGAGATCTTCCCACTTAATGGCCTGATGTTCGATCTTATGATTTTTAGGATCGGTCAGGACAACTACACTGGTCTTTGACTCTCTGCTGGGTGCATGGAGGACAGCAGGAAACATTGTGGAAGTATGGCGGAAACATCCGCGGAACTGGATAGCAATATTTTGCCTCTTCTTCCTCATGTCAAATCCCATTGTCTGGATTTGAAGTTGCAAAATATCTGACAATGTTTCATCATTGACTGAAACAGAAAAGTTTGGATAACAGTCAAACCAAATTGGTCCATTGGATAATGGAGCCACAATCCCTCCAATTAAAGAATCAGTGTATTTATTATGTGTTAGGTCTCTCACCATAGCTAACACATATGCATCAACACCCGGATGCACCAAAGCATGAATACCAACACGAACACAACCCAAATGTAAAAACTGTGTTCCCAATCTTTTGGCTTCGGCTTGAAGTTCTTTGAGATTTAGAATAGGGATCAACTGTACACGATCACTATTCTCTTCTATAGAACTAACAGACTCCTTAATAGTTATTCTAGTGGCAGCTTTCAAGTGCCAAATACCTAGATCATTATAAACTTCAGAGGCTTTTATATTGGGTAAAACCCATCTGGCTTGAGGTTCAACTTCTTCGTACAAATGATCAGACTCATTAATCACACGACTACTACTTGATGCAAACATATCTCTGAGAGGGTTTGGCTCTGCTCGATCTTTCTCTTCGAGCTCTCTGAATGAGACTGATTTGGACATAGATGAATCCATTTTAAAGAGAGATGGATTTTAAGTACTGACCTTTTTCTTGAACCACGCGTAAACACGCCTTATTGGCTCTGATACCAATTTCTAGCAGAGGCTTCTTCTAAGCTTGCTTGCGGTCATAAACCAACCGACTTGGCCTTGTTAAGTCTCTCTGAACACTGCTTTATGTGAACCCGACTGTGAACCCAGACGAACCTAGTGAACCTTCACGCACTCGCGGCATTTCACACGGCTTCCTCGCCTTCACACGACCTTGGCGTCCCTCAGTTTTTTCGCGAACTCCAACGAACTTACGGTGAACATTCAAGCAATGCAAGTATCTTAACAGCAATTAAAATGCACACAGAGTAACGGTACTTAAATGCGGAAGCACAGATGAAATTTCTCTCTTTTTATTAATATCAGAATGCTTCACAATCAGATTACAGAATGATGGATTCAAGTCACTATATCAGAGATGGACTGTAACGACTTTTACCGGACTTATGATACTCATGAATGAGTGATCGATACCGGAGGCTTCCTGGCCGATATACAGACTCTGTCTCAGAGCTTCTAACACCGAAACATAAAATTATGCAGACTCAACTAATGAACTGGCCACTTCAGGTTCTTTCCTGTCACATGAACAGACACGCAGGCTTCTCAGTTCACCTAAGGACTGTGAGTAAAAACTCCGTGATGCGAGCAGATCGCAAAGATTGCGCAGACGCAGAGTAGGGAGCAGAACTCGAACTCTTAAACACACAAGACTCTAGACTCAAAACTCCAAATGCCGATGGTTCCAAATGAGCCTTACCTCTCCTTATATAGATTGGAGAGGGGGACAAACATTGCTGTAGACCATCCGATTATTGACACTTGGCAAATGGATCATCGTTTTCGGGTAACACCGAAAGGTGACATCCGCACGGAGATACCATTTAGTCGACAAACTATAGTGATAGTGGGTGAATGTACACTGTGGATACCTTACAAAAGGCCCACGAGGAATCAAACTTTATTGATTTACACATCGGATACTTTTTGGACGAAGGAAAAGTCCAAGAGAAAAGCTTCGTCACAATAAACCCGTGACTAGGTATCAAATGTACACAGGGAAAGCCTTTTTACTGGGGCTCCCGAGGACCACTTGTACTGGTTGAAGCAGATTCTGCAGGATCATCCAGGATTTTAATGCCTGGATATCTCATGTGATAAAACTCATCATCCCAAGCCTTAGTGTATATTCGTCGGACAATCATTGGCTTGTTGAGTACTATCTGATGCTTTATCTTTGTCATGACCAGCCATTGATAATGCATTTGCATGTATGACTTCAGTATTGGATTCGTCAGTTTATATTCTACTTTTGTGATTTCTCCAGCTGTATTACAAGGATAGTGAAAGAATTCACCAATCCTAATAAGACAGTCATCACAGAATCTTCTACAATAAGTTTCGTAGAAGTTTGGATCCATACTGTATGGGCTGACCCCATAATGATGCCACCAATTGCTTAGCCAAGGGATTTGTGATTCTCTTGAGTTTATCCAGGTGGGGGCAAATTTTAGTTTAGTATAATGGGTTTCTTCTGGTCCATCTTTATTCAGTAAATCCCACCATAGTCTTTCATAACCTGCAAAATTGTAAACAGTGTCAGGAAATAATAATTTGGGATCATCATGTGGCCATGAAGTGAATTTCCCATGAACATATGAACCAATCTTTCTGACTCTGTTTATCACAAAAGATTTATAATAGACTTTGGTTCTGTCTCCGCCACCAGTACTTATGACAGATAGATCCCAAAAATATTGGGAAAGTGACCGTTCTGCTTCTTCTGAAGCTGCCATGCTGTGTGTATACATCATCTCATGTATCCACCTATTTCCTTTTGGGTACACTTTCCTTCCTGGAACCAAATGCTGTAGATCTGTATGATTCTGTAAATTCCCATCCAACACTTGGGTGTTTCGGAGGATCCATGTTGGCCTCCATTTTTCTGCATACACAGGCCAAGGTTTATCATCAGCAATGTATCTGAGTTCTTCTCTCTTGTTGGCCTGGTTCCATTCTGTAAGAATGACCATACAATGGAGTTGTTCTTCTTCAGGGTCATTCCTTTGTTCTTGATGCTGGAGATATTCTCTGCTTAAGAAATCTGGAATACAATTATCAGAACCTTTAATATGTTCGACTTTAAAACTGAAATGTGCAAAGAGAGCTTGCCATCTAGCAAACTTTGCATCTTCCGGGTTCTTGATTTCTCTTTTTCATGACCAGCCATTGATAATGCATTTGCATGTATGACTTCAGTATTGGATTCGTCAGTTTATATTCTAGTTCTTTGATTTCTCCAGCTGTATTACAAGGATAGTGAAAGCATTCACCAATCCTAATGAGACAGTTATCACAGAATCTTCTACAATAAGTTTCGTAGAAGTTTGGATCCATACTGTATGGGCTGACCCCATAATGATGCCACCAATTGCTTAGCCAAGGGATTTGTGATTCTCTTGAGTTTATCCAGGTGGGGGAAAATTTTAGTTTAGTATAATGAGTTTCTTCTGGTCCATCTTTATTCAGTAAATCCCACCATAGTCTTTCATAACCTGCAAAATTGTAAACAGTGTCAGGAAATAATAATTTGGGATCATCATGTGGCCATGAAGTGAATTTCCCATGAACATATGAACCAATCTTTTTGACTCTGTTTATCACAAAATATTTATAATAGACTTTGGTTCTGTCTCCGCCACCAGTACATATGACAGACAAATCCCAAAAATCTTGGGAAAGTGACCATTCTGCTTCTTCTGAAGCTGCCATGCTGTGTGTATACATCATCTCATGTATCCACCTATTTCATTTTGGGTACACTTTCCTTCCTGGAACCAAATGCTGTAGATCTGTATGATTCTGTAAATTCCCATCCAGCACTTGGGTGTTTCGGAGGATCCATGTTGGCCTCCATTTTTCTGCATACACAGGCCAAGGTTCATCATCAGCAATGTATCTGAGTTCTTCTCTCTTGTTGGCCTGGTTCCATTCTGTAAGAATGACCATACAATGGAGTTGTTCTTCTTCAGGGTCATTCCTTTGTTCTTGATGCTGGAGATATTCTCTGCTTAAGAAATCTGGAATACAATTATCAGAACCTTTAATATGTTCAACTTTAAAACTGAAATGTGCAAAGAGAGCTTGCCATCTAGCAAACTTTGCATCTTCTGGGTTCTTGATTTCTTTTGTCAGAACTTTTTCCAGTGCCTTTGCATCTGTTTTAAGCAGAAAATATCTATTAGCCAAATGAATTGAAAATTTGCTCATACAATTCCAGGCTCCCTTTACCTCTTTCTCAATAGGAGCATAGTTTAGCTCAACTTTGCTCCATACTCCTGAGACAAACTGGACAACCCGTTCTTGTTCTTTTGGATCTTCTTTCTTTGGCTTTTGTTTAAGGACACCTCCCCAACCAATGTTACTGGCATCTGTTTCAACAAATTTAAAAGCATTATCATCAGCAACATATAATATAGGGAGATTTCTAACCTTGGACTTTATTTCTCTGACTGCTTGAGTGTGCTCGTTAGTCCAGGGTTTTGGATTTTTTCTTAATCTCTGATTTAACAGAGATCTATCAATGGCACATGCGGGATAGAAATTGCTCACATAATTGAGGCAACCCAAAAACCTTTGCAACTGGGTTTTATCTAATATAACATCAGGAAACTTATCTGCAAACTCCAGTGCATGATGTTGTAGAGCAATTTGGCCATTTTCAATCTCATGTCCCAAAAATTTGATCTTAGTCTTACATAGTTCCATTTTCTTCTTGCTTAAGACTAAGCCATTTCTTTTGACCAGCTTTATAAAGATCTTCAGGTGTCTGAAGTGGTCTTGGAGGTTCTTGGAAAAAATTAGCAGATCATCAATGTATGCAAGCAACCATTCATCATAAGGCTTAAAAATGGAATCCATTACCTTCTGGAACTTTGAAGGAGCATGCTTTAATCCAAAAGGCATTACGTTCCATTCATAGTGTCCATGGGGAACACTGAATGCAGTCTTCCATCTGTCACCTTCTGCAACAGCAACTTGCCAGAAACCAGACTTTAAATCAAATTTAGAAAACACTTTGGCTCCTGAAATTCTTCTGATCAGATCTCCTTTATGAGGGATCGGATATGTATCATATGCTAATACATTATTCAGAGGCTTATAGTTTATCACTAGTCTAGGGACTCCTCTGACTTGTTCACTTCTCTTATTGACATAGAACCTGTAGCAGTTCCAAGGGCTGCTAGATTCTCTGATGAGCTTCTTTTGTAGAAGCTGTTCAATTTCTTTCTGACAGTGTTGTCTGTGTTCAACAGACATGGGAATAGCTCTAGACTTACAAGGTCTGCCAGTGTATCCTTCCTTGTAAGGTAGCTCAATGTTGTACTGCTTTCTATGCCAAAAGGCATTCGGCTCTTCTGAGCAGCACGTCTCTTCAAATTCTTTCTGGATCTCTTCAATCTTCTTTTGTATTTCTGGAGAACTCAACTGTTCTTCAACTCTAATTGTTTCTTTATGATCTTTGAGTTCAACCAGGCTTTTTTCAGCTGTTTGAAATTTTCCTTCTTTTTCTCTCATGATTTGAACCATGGGTGATATCCTGGTTCTGGATACATATGGCAATTCTAGTCTGCAACCAGAAACAGTTATAAAATATCCTGCAGAACCATCAGGAAATCTATATGACCCATGTGGCTCTACTGCTGCTAAGAATACATTTCCTAAAATACAGTCAACTGGAATGTCTGAGACTGCAAAGGAAAGCTTAACACATTTTGAATCAAAGCAGACAGTGGCTTTAGCAACTTCAAACTTTAATTGTTTGGCTCCTAATCCCATAACTTCCTTTTCAGATGTGGTCCAGTATCTAGATGGGATTATATGCTTAGAAACCAAATTTATGTCAGATCCAGAGTCTATCAAGGCAATGACATTGTAAACTTGACCAGCTACACTGAGATTTACCTGGACATGATGTTGCTGGTACTGGACCGCGAGGACTTGCATATCCCCGATCTCACTGAAACCCATTGAAGGATCAAATTTTCCTGATGCAAATTGGACTTCAGTTTTAGGACTGGAATGCAGCGTATAGTTTGTCTGTTTTCCTAAAATAGGCACAGATGAAGAAGCAGACTGGTTTGTTTGTGCTTTCAGAAAAGAAATCTCATTTTTCATGCTGCGAATTTCACTTTTGAGATCATATATCTCCCTACTCACCTCCCCCAAAGTGAGTGCACGAGCTTTGCTATTATGTTGGAGATACGTTTTGGTGTTTCTTTCATAAGAAGCTTCAAAAAAATTAGGCTTCTTAGAAGAATTGGAAGAACTAGAAGACCCGGGAAGATTTTTCATGTAAGTAGAAAGGAGAGCATTCTTAAGATCTCCTTCATCCATGGCACGAATTTGGGCAAAGATTTTGAGATCATCATCTAACTGGGCCATGAGAACATGAGGAGGGTCTTCTACAGCAGAAGAATAGGATGAAGAATCAGACTCAGAATCAGAATCACATTGGCATGCATCTGGGTCTGAACAATGGCAATACATGTTGACCTGTTCTTCGGAAGAAGAAGAAGAATAGTCATCAGACGATGAGGAACTAGCAGAATGTATGGCATGTTGTTGAATAGAGAGATGACGCTGACTATAGGATGGACAATCTGAAATCCTGTGGGAGGTTGAATGACAGTATGTACAGGCATCTGGATCTCTCTTAACAGTGGTCTGGGGTTGAGAGGAAGAAGCTTGGTGTTTGCTTTTAGCATACTGGGCAGAATTCTTCCCTAAACCTCTTTTGGACTCTAAAGCAGTAGGACATAGATTAGAAGTATGTCCCTTTTGGCCACACAACCAGCATTCAATATCTTTCATCTTATGAAGTTTGGCATCCCGGGGCCGAATATCATGAGGCTGGTAATAGTGGGTATTTGGTTTCCACCTGTAATGCCCTTTTCTGGCTTTAGGTATCTTATGCTCTTTTGGTCTGCGAAGCTCTCTTATTTTTGCAGAGCTTATCCTGTAAGTAGACTTACTTCTTTTGTAAGCCTTCTTGGCTTGTCATTTGTGCTTCCTCCGATGCACAAGAGGATCATCCACTGTTATGCCATATCTGCTACAAAATGACTTTGTACCAGGAAGTCTGTTCAACTTATCAATAGACTTCTGCATCTTAGATCTGGTACACAGAGAAATCAAAGCTTTAGTAATAATTGCATAGAAGTCTCCCCACACATAGACTTCCATAGGCAAAGGAAAAGCATCTTCCATTTTCAAAATATCAACCAGCTTGGATGGAAGAGCTGCAAGATAGACTTGTTTCCACAGGAGATTCTTGGGATCCTTGACCAAGAATATTCTCTGTATCCAATCTCTGTGGAAATCTTCATATTGATTAATGTTGTTGCATTTCAGATTCATCAGCAACAACTCATTTTTATCTATGACTGCATATTCTGCTCCACAGAAATGTTCCTGGATTAGTGCAGTAACAGCACCAATCATGTTTGACTGTGCAGTGCCATCAGGGTGGAACATGATATCACCCTGCTCATCCTTTAAAATCTCTTTCTCCATTTTTTCAATCAACGCTGGAGAAGATTCTAATTCCCACCATCTTGCCAAAGTGCCAGTAAAACATTGAATAATCGTTTTACAGGCTTCGATTTCACTCTTCCCCTCAACACACATCAGTTTATACTCAATGATCATTTGATCAAGAATTTGTCTGACCTGGTGAGCAGACATGTTATCAATATTCCACTCCTTATGGCTCCCTTCATGGAATGTCTCTCTGGGTGGAACCTTTCTTGCACCATAGAGGTCAGGGGCTGCATGCCTGGTAAACTGAGGTTCTAAAGGTTCATAGATTGGGAAAGAATGTTTCTCAGAATTTGAGGCTTCAAGGACAGAGGCTATCGTTAGCTTCTCGGATTTTTCTTTTGTTTTTGGCTCAGGCTTTGACTCAGATGTCAAGGATAACTGAGGCACTTCTTTGGGAAAGAGCTGAGGAAACTTTGAGACAAGATTTATGATAGGCTCAGGTTTCTCTATCTCATGTGGCAAGACACTCTTCCCTTTACCAGCAATAAAAGAAAGCGGGATAGGCTTGCTGGCTTTCTTCAGATTTATTCTATCAAATTTATTTGACAAATCATAAACTATTTCTCTTGTGGAAATGGCTTGTTCAACTGTACAACTTTCCACATCATTAAATCTATCAAAAGACTTTTCAGAAAAATGTCTAACTGCCTGTAAATCACACTGTACAGAATTAAGGACTCTATGTACATTATTAACCGAAACTTGAACTGAATCAATCTGGTCTTTGACCAGGGCAGTTTTTGCTACATTCTTTTCTAGACCTGTGAGTGCAGTATTAGTCTAGTTAACTTGCTCACTCACCTTTTGAATTATACCTTCAGTTCCCATCAAAGAATTGTCTCTTTGAACCAGAGGGCTAGCATGTGTTGTGTTTGACCCTTCTCCTAAGACAATGCCTCTAAAGGGTGGATAGGTAGTGCTGGTCTCAATCTTACTGCCATCAGTTGCAGTCCATGAATGTGAAGAGGACGTGGCAGAATCTGCCATCAAAACTACATCATTTTCCATTTGCTTTTTCCAGGAGTAAAAAGAAATCCACACAGCCTTTTCCTCCATGTATTCCTTCCATTCAACTGCCATCTTCATCTTTTCTTCTTTAGGAAAAACAGCTGCAAAACCATCAGCTTGTGGATGTGTGAACAAATCCCAATTGATCATCCGTTTCATCCATTGTGCAGGGATTTGTGATTTAGGGCATCCATCCATAATTGTATAAAACTTATGAATCTCAGGAATAGATGGTCTCTTGCATCCTGGAGGCAGATCTCTGAATCTGCATTCTGGTATCAACTTATCTGCTTGCTCAATATAACCCAAACCATACCTTGGGCTTTTTGGAGGCCTTTGGTTCATCAATAGCTGCGAACGCAGATCTTCATCTTCTAACGTGTGGTGTCAAGTGCATACAGAACATGCCTGTCCCTAATGTGGGAAATGGATTTCGGAAGCATTTTGGATTAGGACGAGGATTTAGAGAAATCTTGAGGGGTGCTTCACCGGTCCTAGAGTTATGGTTCTTATGGAGCACAGCATAGGCCAGATTTTGCAGATTGACAGACTGTTTACACTGAGGGCACTCAACTTTAACTGACTGAAAATTTACAATTTGTGCAAACTGAAATAATGCTACATGACTACAATTTGAAACAATTGAACTACATCCCGTATCTGTACAATCGGGAGAAATATAACGAGGGGACTTTTTACATTCAGCTTCAATCCTTCTCCTGTCTATTGTGGATCTTCTGGGAAAGGACAAGGTAGCACAGGATTGATTTTCGGTGATGTTGGCCGTGGTAATTTTTTGGACAGAGAGAGGTCTGGGGTTTGGAACCGTCCAGTGCTGGGGAAATTGCAGATCTTCCCACTTGATGGCTTGGTGTTCTATCTTATGGTTTTTCGGATCTGTGAGAGCAACCACACTGGTCTTAGACTCTCTACTGGGTGCATGGAGGACAGCAGGAAACATTGTAGATGTATGGCGGAAACATCCGCGGAATTGAATAGCAATATTCTGCCTCTTCTTTCTCATGTCAAATCACATGGTCTGGATTTGAAGTTGCAGAATATCAGACAATGTTTCATCATTGACTGCGACTGAAAAGTTTGGATAGCAGTCAAACCAGACTGGTCCATTAGACAATGGAGCCACTATTCCTCCAATTAATGAATCAGTATACTTATTATGTGTTAGATCTCTGACTGTTGCTAACACATATGCATCTACACCCGGATGCACCAATGCATGAATGCCAACACGTAAACAACCCAAATGTAAAAACTGTGTTCCCAACTTTTTGGCTTTGGCTTGAAGTTCTTTGGGATTTAGAATAGGGATCAACTGGACACGATCACTATTTTCTTCAATAGAACTAACAGACTCCTTAATAGTTATTCTAGTGGCAGCTTTCAGGTGCCAGATACCTAGATCATTATAAACTTCAGAGGCTTTAATGTTGGGAAGAACCCAACGGGCTTGTCGTTCGACCTCTTCATACAAGTGATCAGACTCATTAATAACACGACTACTACTTGAGGCAAACATATCTCTGAGAGGGTTTGGCTCTGGTCGATCTTTCTCTTCAAGCTCTCTGAATGAGACTGATTTGGACATAGATGAATCCATATTAAAGAGAGATGGATTTTAAGTACTGACCTTTTTCTTGAACCACGCGTAAACACGCCTTATTGGCTCTGATACCAATTTCAAGCAGAGGCTTCTTCTAAGCTTGCTTGCGGTGATAAACCAACCGACTTGGCCTTGTTAAGTCTCTCTGAATGCTGCTTTATGTGAACCTGACTGTGAACCCAGACGAACCTACTGAACCTTCACGCACTCGCGGCCTTTCACACGGCTTCCTCGCCTTCACACGGCCTTGGCGTCCCTCAGTTTTTTCGCGAACTCCAGCGAACTTACGGCGAACTTTCAAGCAATGCAAGTATCTTAATAGCAATTAAAATGCACACAGAGTAACAGTACTTAAATGCGGAAACACAGATGAAATTTCTCTCTTTTTATTAATATCAGAATGCTTCACAATCAGATTACAGAATGATGGATTCAAGTCTCTGTATCAGAGATGGACTGTAATGGCTTTTACTGGACTTATGATACTCACGAATGAGTGATCGATACCGGAGGCTTCCTGGCCGATATACAGACTCTGTCTCAGAGCTTCTAACATCGAAACATAAAACTATGCAGACTCAACTAATGAACTGGCCACTTTAGGTTCTTTCCTGTCACATGAACAGACACGCAGGCTTCTCAGTTCACCTAAGGACTGTAGGGAGATTTCTGACCTTAGAATTTATTTCTCTGACTGCTTCAGTGTGCTTATCAGTCCAGGGCTTTGGATTCTTTCTTAATCTCTGATTTAACAGAGATCTATCAATGGCACATGCAGGATAGAAATTTCTCACATAATTAAGGCAACCCAAAAACCTTTGCAACTGGGTTTTATCTAATATAACATCAGGGAACTTATC
Source organism: Pinus albicaulis (assembly GCA_034641835.2). Taxonomy (NCBI): domain Eukaryota; kingdom Viridiplantae; phylum Streptophyta; class Pinopsida; order Pinales; family Pinaceae; genus Pinus; species Pinus albicaulis. Next base: position 427,710,619 of record CM076583.1, on the reverse strand, counting down.
TGCGAATTCCAGTGCATGATTTTGTAGAGCAATTTGGCCATTTTCAATCTCATGTCCCAAAAATTTGATCTTAGTCTTACAGAGTTCCATCTTCTTTTTGCTTAAGACTAAGCCATTTCTTTTGACCAGCTTCATAAAGATCTTCAGGTGTCTGAAGTGGTCTTGTAAATTCTTGGAAAATATTAGCAGATCATCGATATATGCAAGAAGCCAATCATCATAAGGTTTGAAGATGGAATCCATTACCTTCTGGAATTTTGATGGTGCATGCTTTAATCCAAAAGGCATCACGTTCCATTCATAATGTCCATGAGGGACACTGAATGCAGTCTTCCACCTGTCTCCTTCTGCAACTGCAACCTGCCAGAAACCAGACTTTAGATCAAACTTAGAAAATACTTTGGCTCCTGATATTCTTCTTATCAGATCACCTTTGTGAGGGATCGGATATGTATCGTCTGCTAACACATTGTTCAGAGGTTTATAATTTATAACCAGTCTTGGGACTCCTCTGACTTGTTCACTTCTCTTATTTACATAAAATTCATAGCAGTTCCAAGGGCTGCTGGATTCTCTGATGAGCTTCTTCTGTAGAAGCTGTTCTATCTCCTTCTGGCAGTGTTGTCTGTGTTCAACAGACATGGGAATAGCTCTAGACTTACAAGGTCTGCCAGTGTAACCTCCCTTGTAAGGCAACTCAATGCTATGATGCTTTCTATGCCAAAAAGCATTTGGCTCTTCTGAGCAACATGTCTCTTCAAACTCTTTCTGGATCTCTGCAATCTTCTTCTGAATCTCTGGGGAACTCAACTGTTCTTCAACTCCGATTGTTTCTTTATGATCTTTGAGTTCAGCCAGGCTTTTTTCAGCTGTTTGAAGTTTTCTTTCTTTTTCTTTCATGATCTGGACCATGGGTGATATTCTGGTTCTAGATACATAAGGCAATTCAATCCTACTACCAGAAACAGTAATAAAATATCCTCCAGAACCATCAGGAAATCTATATGACCCATGGGGCTCTACTGCTGCTAAAAATATATTTCCTAGGATACAGTCAACTGGGATATCTGAGACTGCAAAGGAAAGATTGACACATTTTGACTCAAAACAGACAGTGGCTTTAGCAACTTCAAACTTTAATTGTTTGGTTCCTAATCCCATAACTTCCTTTTCAGATGTGGTCCAGTATTTTGAAGGGATTATATGTTTGGAAACCAAATTTATATCAGATCCAGAATCAATTAGGGCAATGACATTGTAGACATGACCAGCTACACAAAGATTTACCTGGACATGTCGCTGCTGGTACTGAACTGCGAGGACTTGCATATCCCCGATTTCACTGAAGCCTGTTGAGGGATCAAATTTGCCTGCTACAAATTGGACTTCAGTTTTTGGACTGGAATGCAGCGTATAGTTAGTCTGTTGTTTTGAACTAGGCACGGATGAAGAAGCAGACTGGTTTGCTTGTGCCTTTAGAACAGAAATCTCATTTTTCATGCTACGAATGTCACTTTTGAGATCATGTATCTCCCTACTCACCTCCCCCAAAGTGAGTGCATGAGCTTTGCTATTATGTTGGAGATACGTTTTGGTATTACGCTCATAAGAAGCTTCAACAAAATTAGGCTTCTTAGAGGTGCTGGAAGAACTAGAAGACCCGGGAAGATTTTTCATATAAGCAGAAAGGAGAGCATTCTTAAGGTCTCCTTCATCCATGGCACGGATTTGGGCAAAGATTTTCAAATCATCATCAAGCTGGGTCATGAGAACATGAGGAGGGTCTTCGACAGCAGAAGAATAGGAAGAAGATTCAGACTCAGAATCAGAATCACATTGACAGGCATCTGGGTCTGAACAATGGCAATACATATTGACCTGTTCTTCGGAAGAAGAGGAAGAATAGTCATCAGAAGATGAGGAACTAGCAGAATGTATGGCATGTTGTTGAATAGAGAGATGACGCTGAGAATAGGCTGGACAATCTGAAACTCTATGGGATGTATAATGACAGTATGCACAGGCATCGGGATCTCTCTTAACAGTGACATGAGGTTGTGAGGAGGAGGCTTGTTGTTTATTTTTAGCAAGCTGGGCAGACTTTTTGCCTAAACCTCGTTTGGACTCTAAGGCTGTAGGACATAGATTTGAAGTATGTCCTTTTTAACCACATAACCAACACTCAACATCTTTCATCTTATGAACTTTGGCATCTTTGGGCCGAATATCATGACGCTGATAGTAGTGAGTATTCGGCTTCCAGCGAGAATACCCTTTTCTGGCCTTAGGTCTTCTGTTATCTTTTGGTCTACGAAGCTCTCTTCTTTTTCCGGAGCTTAGCCTATAGGTAGACTTACTTCTTTTATAAGCCTTTTTTGCTTGTCTCTTATGCTTCCTTCTGTGCACAAGGGGATCATCCACTGTTATGCCATATCTGCTGCAAAATGACTTTGTACCAGGAAGTCTATTCAACTTTTCAATAGACTTCTGCATCTTGGATCTGGTACACAGAGAAATCAAAACTTTAGTAATGATTGCATAGAAGTCTCCCCACACATAGACTTCCATTGGCAATGGAAAAGCATCTTCCATTTTCAAAATATCAACCAGCTTGGATGGAAGAGCTACAAGATAGACTTGTTTCCACAAGAGATTCTTGGGATCCTTGACCAAGAATATTTTCTGTATCCAATCTCTGTGGAAATATTCATATTGATTAATGTTGTTGCACTTCAGGTTCATTATGAACAACTCATTCTTATCTGTGATAGCATATTCTTCTCCACAGAAATGTTCTTGGATTAGTGCAGTGAGGGCACCAATCATGTTGGACTGTGCAGTGCCATCAGGATGAAACATGATATCACCCTGTTCATCTTTTAGAATCTCTTTCTCCATTTTCTCAATCAACGCAGAAGAGGATTCTAACTCCCACCATCTAGCCAGAGTACCAGTAAAACATTGGATGATTGTTTTACAGGCTTCAATCTCACTCTTCCCTTCAACACACATCAGTTTATACTAAATGATCATTTGATCAAGAGTCTGTCTAACTTGGTGAGCAGACATGTTATCAATATTCCACTCCTTATGACTCCCTTCATGGAATGTCTCTCTAGGTGGAACCTTCCCTGCACCATAGAGGTCAGGGGCTGCATGTCTGGTAAACTGAGGTTCTAAAGGTTCATATATTGGGAAAGAATGTTTTTCAGTATCTGAGGCTTCTAAGACAGAGGCAATTGTTAACTTCTCAGATCGTTCTTCTGTTTTTGACTCAGGCTTTGACTCAGGAGTCATGGATAACTGAGGCACTTCTTTTGGAAAGAGATGAGGAAACTTTGACACAGGATTTACAATGGGCTCAGGTTTCTCAATATCATGGGGCTGAACACTTTTCCCTTTACCAGCAATGAAAGACATTGGAATAGGCTTGCTGGCTTTCTTCAAATTAAACCTATCAAATTTATTTGACAAATCATAAACTGTTTCCCTTGTGGAAATGGCTTGTTCAACTATACAACCTTCGACATCATTAAATCTATCAAAAGACTTTTCAGAAAAACTTCTAACTATCTGCAAATCACACTGTACAGAATTGAGGACTCTATGTACATCATTCACTGAAACTTGGATTGAATCAATCTGGTCTTTAACCAGGGCAGTCTTTGCAACATTTTTCTCCAGACCAGTGAGTGCAGTATTGGTCCAGTTAACTTCCTCACTCACTTTTTGTATTCTACCTTCAGTACCCATCAGAGAATTGTCTCTTTGAACCAAGGGACTAGCATGAGCTGTGTTTGACCCTTCTCCTAAGACAATGCTTCTAAAAGGTGGGTAGGTCGTACTGGTCTCTATCTTACTACCATCAGGTGCAGTCCATGAGTGTGAAGAAGATGTGGCTGCATCTGCCATCAAAACCACATCATTTTCCATTTGTTTTTTCCAGGAGTAAAAAGAAATCCAAACAGATTTTTCCTCCATATATTCTTTCCATTCTGCTACCATTTTCATCTTTTCCTCTTTTGGAAAAGCAGTTGCAAAACCATCCGCTTGTGGGTGTGTAAACAAATCCCAATTTATCATTTGTTTCATCCATTGTGCTGGGATTTGTGACTTAGGAGATCCATCCATTAAAGTATAAAACTTTTGGATCTCAGGAATGGATGGTCTTTTGCATCCTGGAGGTAGATCTCTGAATCTGCATTCTGGAATTAATTTATCAGCTTGCTCAATATAACCCAAACCATATCTTGGGCTATTTGGGGGTCTTTGGTTCATCAATAGCTCTGTGAGCCTTGGATCTTCATCTTCTAAGTGTGGAACCAAGTGCATCATAAGAACATGCTCGTCCTCATGTGGGAATGGGATTTCAGAGCATTTTGGATTAGGACAGGGATTTATAGAAGTACTGGGGGGTGCTTCACCGGTCCTAGAGTTATGGTTCTTATGGAGCACAGCATAGGCCAGATTTTGCAGATTGACAGACTGTTTACACTGAGGGCACTCAACTTTAACTGATTGAAAATTTACAATTTGTGCAAACTCAAATAATGCTACATGACTACAATTTGAAACAACTGAACTACATCCCGTATCTGTACAATCGAGAGAAATATAACGAGGGGACTTTTTACATTCAGCTTCAATTCTTCTCATGTCTATTGTGGATCTTCTGGGAAAGGACAAGGTAGCACAGGATTGATCTTTGGTGATGTTGGCCGTGGTAATTTTTTGGACAGAGAGAGGTCTAGGGTTTGGAACCGTCCAGTGTTGGGGAAATTGCAGATCTTCCCACTTGATGGCTTGGTGTTCTATCTTATGGTTTTTCGGATCTGTGAGAACAATCACACTGATCTTAGACTCTCTACTGGGTGCATGGAGGACAGCAGGAAACATTGTAGATGTATGGCGGAAACATCCGCGGAATTGAATAGCAATATTCTGCCTCTTCTTTCTCATGTCAAATCCCATGGTCTGGATTTGAAGTTGCAGAATATCAGACAATGTTTCATCATTGACTGCGACTGAAAATTTTGGATAGCAGTCAAACTAGACTGGTCCATTAGACAATGGAGCCACTATTCCTCCAATTAATGAATCAGTATACTTATTATGTGTTAGATCTCTAACTGTTGCTAACACATATGCATCTACACCCGGATGCACCAATGCATGAATGCCAACACGTAAACAACCCAAATGTAAAAACTATGTTCCCAACTTTTTGGCTTCGGCTTGAAGTTCTTTGGGATTTAGAATAGGGATCAACTGGACACGATCACTATTTTCTTCAATAGACCTAACAGACTCCTTAATAGTTATTCTAGTGGCAGCTTTCAAGTGCCAGATACCTAGATCATTATAAACTTCAGAGGCTTTAATGTTGGGAAGAACCCAACGGGCTTGTCGTTCGACCTCTTCATACAAGTGATCAGACTCATTAATAACACGACTACTACTTGAGGCAAACATATCTCTGAGAAGGTTTGGCTCTGCTCGATCTTTCTCTTCGAGCTCTCTGAATGAGACTGATTTGGACATAGATGAATCCATATTAAAGAGAGATGGATTTTAAGTACTGACCTTTTTCTTGAACCACGTGTAAACACGCCTTATTGGCTCTGATACCAATTTCTAGCATAGGCTTCTTCTAAGCTTGCTTGCGGTCATAAACCAACCGACTTCGCCTTTTTAAGTCTCTCTGAACACTGCTTTATGTGAACCTGACTGTGAACCCAGACGAACCTACTGAACCTTCACGCACTCGCGGCCTTTCACACGGCTTCCTCGCCTTCACATGGCCTTGGCATCCCTCAGTTTTTTCGCGAACTCCAGCGAACTTACGGCGAACTTTCAAGCAATGCAAGTATCTTAACAGCAATTAAAATGCACACAGAGTAACAATACTTAAATGCGGAAACACAGATGAAATTTCTCTCTTTTTATTAATATTAGAATGCTTCACAATCAGATTACAGAATGATGGATTCAAGTCTCTGTATCAAAGATGGACTGTAACGGCTTTTACCGGACTTATGATACGCACGAATGAGTGATCGATACCAGAGGCTTCCTGGCCGATATAAAAACTCTGTCTCAGAGCTTCTAACACCGAAACATAAAATTATGCAGACTCAACTAATGAACTGGCCACTTTAGGTTCTTGCTTGTCACATGAACAGACACACAGGCTTCTCATTTCACCTAAGGACTGTGAGTAAAAACTCTGTGATGCGAGCAGATCGCAAAGATTGCGCAGACGCAGAGCAGGGAGCAGAACTCAGACTCTTAAACACACAAGACTCTAGAATCAAAACTCCAAATTCCGATGGTTCCAAATGAGCCTTACCTCTCCTTATATAGATTGGAGAGGGGGACAAACATTGCTGTAGACCATCCGATTATTGACACTTGGCAAATGGATCATCGTTTTCGGGTAACACCGAAAGGTGACATCCGCACGGAGATACCATTTAGCCGACAAACTATAGTGATAGTGGGTGAATGTACACTGTGGATACCTTACAAAAGGCCCACGAGGAATCAAACTTTATTTATTTACACATCGGATACTTTTCGGACGAAGGAAAAGTCCAAGAGAAAAGCTTCGTCACAATAAACCCGTGACTGGGTATCAAATGTACACAGGGAAAGCCTTTTTAGTGGGGCTCCCAAGGACCACTTGTACTGGTTGAAGCAGATTCTGCAGGATCATCTAGGATTTTAATGCCTGGATATCTCATGTGATAAAACTCATCATCCCAAGCCTTAGTGTATATTCGTCGGACAATCATTGGCTTGTTGAGTACTATTTGATGCTTTATCTTTGTCATGACCAGCCATTGATAATGCATTTGCATGTATGACTTCAGTATTGGATTCGTTAGTTTATATTCTAGTTCTGTGATTTCTCCAGCTGTATTACAAGGATAGTGAAAGCATTCACCAATCCTAATAAGACAATCATCACAGAATCTTCTACAATAAGTTTCGTAGAAGTTTGGATCCATACTGTATGGGCTGACCCCATAATGATGCCACCAATTGCTTAGCCAAGGGATTTGTGATTCTCTTGAGTTTATCCAGGTGGGGGCAAATTTTAGTTTAGTATAATGGGTTTCTTCTGGTCCATCTTTATTCAGTAAATCCCACCATAGTCTTTCATAACCTGCAAAATTGTAAACAGTGTCAGGAAATAATAATTTGGGATCATCATGTGGCCATGAAGTGAATTTCCCATGAACATATGAACCAATCTTTCTGACTCTGTTTATCACAAAAGATTTATAATAGACTTTGGTTCTGTCTCCGCCACCAGTACATATGACAGACAGATCCCAAAAATCTTGGGAAAGTGACCGTTCTGCTTCTTCTGAAGCTACCATGCTGTGTGTATACATCATCTCGTGTATCCACCTATTTCCTTTTGGGTACACTTTCCTTCCTGGAACCAAATGCTGTAGATCTGTATGATTCTGTAAATTCCCATCCAGCACTTGGGTGTTTCGGAGGATCCATGTTGGCCTCCATTTTTCTGCATACACAGGCCAAGGTTCATCATCAACAATGTATCTGAGTTCTTCTCTCTTGTTGGCCTAGTTCCATTCTGTAAGAATGACCATACAATGGAGTTGTTCTTCTTCAGGGTCATTCCTTTGTTCTTGATGCTGGAGATATTCTCTGCTTAAGAAATCTGGAATACAATTATCAGAACCTTTAATATGTTCAACTTTAAAACTGAAATGTGCAAAGAGAGCTTGCCATCTAGCAAACTTTGCATCTTCCGGGTTCTTGATGTCTTTTGTCAGAACTTTTTCCAGTGCCTTTGCATCTGTTCTAAGCAGAAAATATCTGTTAGCCAAATGAATTGAAAATTTGCTCATACAATTCCAGGCTGCCTTTACCTCTTTCTCAATAGGAGCATAGTTTAGCTCAGCTTTGCTCCAGGTAGGTAGAATTAAAAATCTATTAAAGTATCTTGGAAGTTATCATAGTCATAAATGCATGTACTAATGATTTATAAATGAACGAATTTTCAAAATTAACCATAATGTAAAGAATTCATCAAAGTCTGTTGACGAAATCCAGAAGAAGTATGTGGCAGTTGGTTCAATTCAGGGTCAAATTGAATTTAAATTGGATGTGATGGAAAGTACAATGTAAGGCCGATCGAGTTAAGATAGTAGGTCGTAATAAAATAAAATAAAATTGAAGAGGTATATATGAGATATATAAAAAAACTAAGGATAGAGAGTCTTGAGAAAAGGGAAATCATATATATATATATATATATATATATATATATATATAATTGTTACACATATATGAACATGAAGAATGGTTAAAAGAAAAGGGAACAGACTTTATCGAGTATATAGTAGGTGTCGTTCCAATTGGTTTTAAATCTTAATGTATAAAAGGTATAAAAATTATTAATGAAGAAGTGTTCCAATGAATATATATATATACGGTAATTCCATATGTGTTAGAACTATGAAGTTTTATAATAAATATATATATATATATATATATATATTATAAAACTACGTTGATGAATAAACTAGGTTTTATAGAATCATATGGAGGCAAGAATATTGTGGAACTAGAAATTTTGACTTTGTAAAACGAGAAGAAATCCAAGATGCTTAAGGGATAAAGCAGTTGCAATAATATATCTAAATCAAGTGATATGATATTATACTCAATAAGTTTCATAAGGTCGTACCTTTGAGAGTATGTATATGAAATAAGATAGTAAATGGATTTTTGAGAAAGTCGATATCGATTACCTACTATTACAAAAAGGGTATGAGATAAATTAAGTTATTACTCGTGATTATCATGAAGGATAAAAACCTATTAACCATTCTGCAATAGGTTATAGATTAATAGGCTTTAATTAGTATGGTTAAATAAAATTTAAGTACTGATGACATCTCGTTGAGATGAACTAAAAGAAAAAGAAAAAAAAAACAATTTTTTTTTTTTGTTATATGAGAGGTGTTACACTTCTAACATCCTCCACCAAGTCAAGAATGTGTGGAACGAAAAAATCAACGAAGTGGATAAAAAATTCTGGGGTCCAACCATCTGGTCCCGGACTCTTATCCACCAGAAAAGAATTCAACACCGTTAAAATATTCAACCCACTAACCGGCTTATAAAACTCCCCAATTGATCTTTCGTCAAACATAGCAGGGAGCTCATCGATGACCCAGCTTAGATCTTCGAACTCAACCCGATCAGAGTCCTTGAATAATCCCCCAAAGTGTCTAACAGCTGTCGCTTGAATGTCCTTTGTGGAATGGAAAGATGAATCATTCGCATCTATCGTCCAAATGGCATTTGAGTTTTTTCTCCCCTGGGCTATGGCTTGAAAATACTTCGTATTCAAATCGCCCGCTCGAAGCCATGTCGCTCCTCAGCTAGAAGAATACTTCTCTTCTCCATCTCCAAATCTTTTAACTTTTTCCAAAATCCCTCTCTTGGGACGATTTCCTCCAGCTCCTTCAAAAGACATCCTGATTCCTGTTCCATAAATGTATATTGGAGCATGTGTTTGATTTTTTTTTTTCTCGCTCCCAACTCTTGACCACCTTCTTAAGACTCCTTAGTGATCCCATCAGAAAGTCCGATGCAGAAGAGTCTACAGCTCGCAATTTTTCCCTGAAATGATTTGAGACCATATTAATAAAATCCAGGTCCTCCAACCAAATCCGATTGAATTTAAAAGGAAATTTCCCCCCAATAGGGGAAAAATCCCATTTGAGAATAATCAACCGGTGGTCTAAGATCATTACATTTCCAATGTTAGCATTCCACTTACCCATGTTATTATACTAATTTCCTCATAATCTAGATTTTATAATTCCATAAATGGAAATAGGAGATCATTTCTGAATTTAAATATACACACTACTCTATGGAGTGGTCTACGGGTTCTTAATATATATTAAGAACCATACATCCATGAAATATAAATTATATAATTAATTGATAAAGTAAAGTGACACACTCTGATTCTCCTCATAATGAAAATTCAATAGTTTGGAATATCACTTGAAGATCACCATTAAAATGCATAGGCCAAATGACAAGTTGCAAAATAAAGTAAATCGAAAACACTGTCGGTGAAAAAAGTGTGGACGTGAGGACACAATATATAAATATCCCCAATATTCAATGTACAAAACTCTTCCAAGTTACGTATTTTTGGGATTTATGCCTCTATCTCAAACCGATGTTAGTTGAGCTCGAAATACAGGATCTCCCTAATGTATCCCTATCCTTGTTGTCTTCTTATATTTTTCTCACTTATAGAATTTCTGTGCAAAAAACAAGGTTAGTATTTGGATATGGAAATGGAAATAATATTGGATCGTTGGATTCAGAGAAATTCATCATGTGAAAAGCACAGAGCATATCTGTAATTTACGGGGTTTAGTTTTAGGTCTGTGAAGAAAGTCATCTTCAGAATATGGACTCAAATTCTCATGGAGGTAGCAACAACATCCATGATCATTATTGGCCCTCAAGGGACTATTATGTTTCATGATTACTCGTCTCTCATGGCTGCTGGTAATTTTATTAAAGTCATTAATGTTGGGCAAGGCACAATTTGGACCTCTAGAGGTAAAGATTCATAAGAGTTCTATGGCAGAGGGTTCTGTAAAAAGTGAAGGCAATGGATTATTGAAGGGTTAGCTTGTCGAAGGGGTAAAATATGCTGGTAATTTTCTTGGAGGTTCCGACTGCCTAAATATCACAGTGCTACTGCTCTGTTGGCTTCAACCGTGCAACCTCCCCGTTGTCAAGTTGAAGGATGCAACTTAGTGTTTTGAAAATGGTCGCAAATGGTCTAGTTGCTGCTGCCGAGCCTTCCCATCCCGTTTTGGGTGCCGCCTATGCTACAATTCATCGGAAACAATGTGGGGACATGTAAATTTGTGGACCGTAAATTCTCTGGTATCTTTGATAAAAGAGTGGCATGGGTTTTAGCGGAAATCTCTTTCACTGGAGGTCTTCCGAAGGACATTGAATTGGAGTGGGGAGGCAAAGTTCATAGACAAAAATTGGACTATTGGAACCTGTCATTCCGGTGCCACCTATGTAAGGAAATAGGTCACCCAATGAGGTCATGTGCGAGATGGTCGCGAGATTGTGTGAAGAGAAACACAGACATTAATCACATGCATTCCAAGTGGATGGCGCAGCCACGCACGACCAATCCTCTTTCGAGTAATCTTTCCTTCTGAATCTAACTTGGTTTTTGATGTTATGGGTCAGGATTACAATATGGGGGCGGAATTGGTGGGGGGTGGTGATGTTAGGGAAGTCGGGATAGAATCTCCACTGGTAGTAGGGGGTCATAATATTTTGTCAGGGGGGGGGGGGGCTTTCAAGATGATCCAGTCTCATTATATCCTAGTGCCTCTGTTTCTTTGGTTAATGTGGACCATAAATAGTTGAATCAGGAGACATTACCACCCCTCTCAGACCAGTCATCGCCACGGGAAAAATTTGATGGTGTGACCCATTCCCTGGTGATGACCCCTAGTTCGCCGATCACTGAAGGTCATGCCAGTCACCGAGGAACAAAGTGAGCAGTGACATCGACCTTTTTCTCCTTGGCCCTAAGGCGCAGCTCCATCCTCTGACTGTGGATAAGGGGCGACCTAACACTCCCCCCATTCTTCTTAGACCTTTTGATATGTCTAATGTAACCATTCAGCGTGGGAATGGTCGACCGCGAGTGAAGAAGCGGTCCTTATCCTCCCAGGTTGTAGTTGATAATTTGGAGGGGGGGATTTCAGGGACATCCTAGTAACCATGGCTCTTAATAGGGTACTTAGAGAACTTGAGCCCTCAAAGCCTGATCCATGATCCATTTGATTTCTGTTAATATCAGGGGGTTGGGGGGAAGGGAAAAATTTCTATCTATGAAGGAATTTTTTTCTAAGCATAATCCTAACATTTTTTGTATTCAAGAATCTATGACCGGTGTTGATAAGTCCATTGCCTGTTTCCAGAGAATGTTCCCAGCTTGGAACATTGTGGCTCGGGATGCTTCAGGTTGCTCTGGAGGGGAAGTGGTCCTGTGGAATCCGGATGTGGGCTCTTTCAAAGCTTTTAGGTTTTGTGGGGGAATCATTCTTTTTGGTCACATTCGGGGGTACAAGCACAGACTACATATTATAAATCTGTACGCCCCATATCAGGACAGAGTTTCCTTTTGGAATAGGATGGCTTCATGCGGCATCCTATCTCTCATCAATTTGATCATGGCCGGTGATTTCAATGCGACCATGAATGATGGGGAGATTTGGGGTTTTAATGGGCACTCTGACCCATTGAAGGAATTTCTGATGGACTTATTTAAATTGGAGAATCTTTGTGACTTAAAAATGGAGGTGAAGGGCCCTACTTGGTTCAATGGGGGGAAGGGAAGAGACTCTATATGCAAGCAAATTGACCGGTTTGTGGTAAACGTCCACCTGTTATCTCAGATGGGGAGGTGGAAGGCTACTATTGGTGACGTTCTTTTCTCAGAACATAGGCCCATAATCCTGGGCTGGAACTTTTCCAAGGCTTTTAGAGGGGTCCCTTTCAAGTTCAATCGGACCTGGCTGAAGGACCCAAGATTTAACAATTTGGTTCTCGAGCATTTGAGTTTGAACCCCAGAAATGAGGAATCTTCGGCGATGAATCACATTATGGAACTAATGAGAGGGCTCAAAAAGAAGGTTAAGAGATGGGAACGCAGGAAGAAGTCACTTTTAAAAGAAAAATTAGTGGCATTTGAGGCGGAATCTGCCCGTCTGATGAAGTGTTTGGAAGTGAACATCCTTGATGCTGATATTTGGGAAAAACTTAAGAGGGTGGAAAGAGAGAAAAGGGAGATCCTCCTTATTGAGGAACAATGCTGGAGATTGAAGAGTAGGGCGGTTTGGCTTAGGGAGGGGGATAAGAACTCAAATTTCTTTCATGCTGTTGCGAACTGGAGGAAAAGCTCCAACACCATTTGGGAGGTTGAGGAAGCTGGATCTACGTATCACTCCATCGAAGATATTCAGGAGGTGGCGGTTCAACATTTTGAAGCCCTTTTTAAAGCTAGGGGGGAGGATCATTATATCAATCAGTTGTGGGTGCTGGAGGAGATTCCATTAATGTTTGATGATAACAAGTTGAAGATTTTTTACAGGCCTATCATTGAAGCTGAGATTATTTCTGTGTTGAAATCGTTTGCAGTTGAAAAGAGTCCGGGGCCAAATGGCTAGACCCCGGATTTTTTTCTGCATTTTGTTGATTCATTTGTGTCTATTATTATGGAGATGGCGAATGAAGCCAGGAGGATTGGATCGATCAGTGGAGCTTTGAACTCTAATTTTTTGGTTCTCATCCCCAAAAAATCTGGAGCTATTTCTCTTAATGATTATAGACTGATATCTCTCTGCAATAATCTGTATAAAATAATCTCGAAGACCATTACAGAGAGAATTAGAGTGTTGGCATGCTATATCTCACCTGAGAAGTCAGGGTTTTTAAAAGGTCAGTGCATTCATGATGCGGTGGCTTCAACGCAAGAGGTAATTCATTCCATAGACTCCAATAGATTGAAAGCTTTGGTCATGAAGATTGACCTGAGCTTGGCTTATGGCAGAATTGATTGAGGTTTCTTGAGATTGCTTTTGTACAAGATTGGTCTTACTAGAGCCCCAGTCAATTGGATAATGGGTTGTGCGACCAATTCTTCTATGGCTGTTATCATTACTGGAGTGGCTTATCAGTTTTTCAAACCTGGGCGCGACTTAAGACAAGGTTGTGATTTGTCGTCGTTATTATTCATATTGGTTATTGATTCTCTTAGGACGAGAATTAGACATGATGTTGTTATGGGTAACTTTAGAGGCATTGCGCTATCCAAGGTAAGGGAGATCAGTCACAATCTGTTTGTAGATGACGTATTGCTTTTTGGAATGATTTATAGGACAGTTTGGATTGCATTCCATGGTTTATTCACCAGATTCTGCGCGGCCATTGGAATGATGGCAAATTTTACTAAATTGTGCATCTACTTTGAGGATGAGGGAGATAATGAGGTCCCGGAATTGGTTTAGGAGATATGTGCAGTCTTCAACTTTCCATCTGCGCCGTTGGGTGAGGGGTTTAAATATCTGGGTTTCAAGATGAAACCAAACAATTACTCTTCCAAGCAATGGCAATGGATGATTGAAAAGGCTGAAAAGAGGGTTAGGGGTTAGTCCATTAAATGGTTATCCAAAGGGGGAAGAATCATTCTGATCCAGGTAGTACTACAACAGCTAATGGTTTATTGGGCACATATTTTCGTTATTCCAAAGAAGATCCTGCATAGAATTAGAAGAGTCATGATGAACTTCTTATGGAACAGAAGTGATTCAAAAGGGAAGTATCATTTGACTAGTTGGACCTCGATCATGAAGCCTAAGCATTTTGGAGGTTGGGGTTTGAAAGATTTAGTTTCCTTCGAGAGAGCTCTCCTAATGAAATCACTTTGGAGGGGAATTATGATTGATGGGATTTGGAGTGAGATCTTAAGGTACAAGTATCTAAAGGAGAAAGGTATGGAAGATCTTCTGAAGATGGGATGGAACAACACTAAAGGTGCATTTATCATCTGGAATGGATTTAAACAAATTTGGCCAAACTTTACTTGTTTCCTTAAGTGGAAGTTTGGGGATGGGGGAAATATCCTCATTGGTCAACCAAACCTTTGGGGTGGTTTGGGACCATTTTCTTGTAATGTTTAGCTGATAGAATTCCTTAATGTGAAGGGCATTTTTGTCATGTGCAAAATTATAAAAGAAATGATTAGAGGTATCCCACTCTGGTTTACAACAGAGGCCTTATATTTTCGGGACATTTGGTCCAGGATTGGAATGATTACACTCTGGATTTGAGGAGAAGAGGACTCATGTGGCATCGGGGAGGAGACGGGGTGATTTGGAATGGACCGCAGAAGAACGACATGCTAATTGTTGAAGATATTTATGGGAAACTTGTCTCCAATAGTGCCGAGGAGCATGAGTACAGAATTTATATGGGGATTTGCGAGAACAATGCTCAATTAAAAATGAAATTGTTCTTATGGTTAGTGTTTTTTAATAGAAACTTAACTTGGGACAACATGAGGAGAAGAGGGAAAATCGGCCCTAGTGTGTGTAGACTCTACATGAATGCGGGTGAACACAACCAACATCTTTTCTATAGTTGCCCTTTCGCTAAAAATGTATTACAGGGAATTTGCAAATTTTTCAGGACAAACATTCCAAGTTTGGAGAACACCTTTGATTTCATTTGCTGGGGTCTTAAGAGAAGTAAAAAACTGAGAAGTGCTCCGGGTTATAGGTACTTGTGGGAAATTTGACTTCTTGGTTGGAGTGCATCAAGTTGGTGAAGAATTCTTTCAATGAACTTAAGTTCCAGCACATCCTCAGGGAAAAAAATACTCAGGTGGACAGACTTTCAAAACAGGGACTGAACGGGGTTTTTTAAGTTACGAATTATGAACCGATGGACTCTGGCGGACCTAGCGCTATCGGCTCAGTTAATTTTATCTGATCTCTGTTCTCACTACCTTCTTTTCCAGCTTTTACATCATTCTTTCTGTCCACTTGTTGGGATTGGTTTTTTGTTTTTGTGCTGATCAGCAAACTGTTTTCGAAGTGACCGCTTACAGAACTTTGTATGATTCTGTTTTGATTGAGAAAACTACGGGTTACAGGTACTTGTGGGATTTTCTTTTGTTTCGACAGTTTTTCATGGGGATGTCGTTTTTATTTCATCTACGGATGGAAGGGTACTTCAATGGATAGAATGATATTTTTCGTTTCTGGATATTAGGGGATGATTCCATGTCTAATAACAATTGTGGAAATTTTAAGCTTCTAATTTTGAACTAGCACATAATATACGCAGAGGTTTTTTCTATTTGAAAAAAAACTTAGTGTTTGGAAAATGCATTCCAAAGTCTGTGAAATGCATTACAAAGCACCCAAAGTCGTTGTCCTCGGAATCGAACAGGTACCTGGCCAGGATTGCACCTTCATTTTTTTCATGTCCAGTAATTCAAGATGGAATATCCATACACAGTAGTATAATTTTATAACCCAAATGAATAATTGGGTGTTTATGTTATGTTGTGCCTGCCTAGATTACATGCCATATCAGAATTTGATGACGCAAAGAGAAGTTACAGAAAGAGGATGGCAAGGCACAATGAACAACGGCAGAAGAATTCATTAGATTCATTGGTCAACTCCAGCGGGCAAGGTAATTTGTATATACATAAATGTTAGCTTTGTTACTGTAAGATGGAGATGGAGTTCAAGCACTAGTTCATGAGCTGATAACCTTGAACTGCTCGAAGATTTTAGTTTTAGTTTTGTCAAGGACTTGACTTCTTCATAAACTTTCAAATTATTAAGAGTCTACGTTGTTTATTGTTATAGTCTGTATTTTTGTGATAATTTATCAATTTCTCCATTAAGGTACACGATTCATGAGCTGATAACTATAAATTTCTTGAATATTTTAGTATTAGTTTTGCGAGGGATTTGATTTAGTCATAAACTTTCAAATGACTGGAGTGCAAAAACCTATATTGTTTATTTTTCAAGTCTGCATTATGATAATTTATAAATTTCTCCACTAAGAACAGCTGATAACCTTAAATTGTTTGAAAATTTTAGTTTTAGTTTTGTCACGAACTTGAGTTAGTCATAAACTTAGTTTCCAATGACTAGAGTTTGAAACCTTCCATCATTTAATTTTGAAGTTTGTATGTTTATGATAATTTATAAATTTCCCCGTGATCTCATTACATTCAATTTTTCACTATTTTCTCCATATATTTCATTTTACAAGACCTGAATTTTTTGAAGTGCTACGATGGTTTGACTATTTTCCCATATATTTAGTCTTGCAAAACCTGAAAATTCTGAAGTCCTACGATGGGTTCTTTCATGTTTTAATTTCCTTCTGGTATTAGTTAAGACCTGAATTTTTCGAAGTGCTTCGATGGTTTGACTATTTTCCCATATATTTAGTCTTGCAAAACCTGAAAATTCTGAAGTCCTACGATGGGTTCTTTCATGTTTTAATTTCCTTCTGGTATTCGTTAAGACCTGAATTTTTTGAAGTGCTACGATGGTTTGACTATTTTCCCATATATTTAGTCTTGCAAAACCTGAAAATTCTGAAGTCCTACGATGGGTTCTTTCATGTTTTAATTTCCTTCTGGTATTAGTTAATATATAAATATAAACTAAATTCAATTTAATTTAAGGTTTTTAGTAAATTTATTTTAATTTGAGAGATTGAATATGAGTTCAAATGAATTTATTTAGTTTTGATATATTTTCATTTGATAGTTTCTTTTATCATAAAGATGGATAATTTATGACTTGATCATGTGATTTATAAATTCCAGATTAAGTGTGGAGAGATAAAAAGAGTTTGAATCTAAAATATGATGAAATATTTGCATTTACACAGATTTATTTCTTATTCATATTCAATAGATTTGGAATTAAGATATATTTCAATATAGTATTAATTTTATTATAATAAATTTCATTTTTTACATATACAATTATTCTTTTTTTTTATTTATTAAATTAAATTTTTATTTAATATGTTTTATTTTTTTATATAATACTTTATTAAAACATAAATAACGTATAGAAAATTTATTTTTAGAAAACAGTATTGTAAATATCAAATATGATGAAATATTTGCATTTACACAGATTTGTTTCTTATCCACATTTAATAGATTTAGAATTAAGATATATTTCAATATAATACTAATTTTATTATAATAAATTTCATTTTTTACATATACCATTATACTTATTTTTTAATTTATTAAATTAAATTTTTATTCAATATGTTTTAATTTTTTATATAATACTTTATTAAAACATAGATAGCTTATAGAAAATCCATTTTTAGAAAAAAGTATTGTAAATATCAAATATGATGAAATATTTGCATTTACACAGATTTGTTCTTTATCCACATTTAATAGATTTGGAATTAAGATATATTTCAATATAATACTAATTTTATTATAATAAATTTCATTTTTTACATATACAATTATTCTTATTTTTTTATTTATTAAATAGTCAAAAGGTAAAAGTAGTGGCATTTAGACTTGCACACTTTAATGTTTTATTGATCTTTTTTCTTTTTGGGGTATATTATTTTTTCTAAGTCTTTTGATCTTTCTTTTAGTACTTTTTACCCTTTTTTTGATTTTTTTTTAAATTTTTTACAAAATATGTGAATACAACTTGTAGAAGGCAAAGTATGTACAGATTTACAAGATTACCAATAGTCAAGTCAAAATTATGAATCCTATATTTATAGGTTACTAACAGGCCTAATGCCCCTGCATCAACAAGGATGACTATTTTTACTTAAAACTATATCTCATACCAAGGATGAATATATCTCATAAGAAGCTGCCTTGAGTCTATAACAAACCTCATCAACAATTTTAAAATCAAATTTTTTTAAAATAAAAATAAACATAGATATAAATTTATATTTTGAAAAGTAAATGTCATATTGATTTCCATACAAGTAGAAGTGAGTTACTATTTTTAATTAAAACTATATCTCATACCAAGGATGACTATTTTTAGTTTAAACTATATCTCATACCAAGGATGACTATTTTTACTTAAAAATATATCTCATACCAAGGATGAATATATCTCATAAGAAGCTTCCTTGAGGTTATAACAAACCTCATCAACAATTTTAAAATCATATATCGATACTACCCAAAAGTCTTTTTGTAGGGTGTCATTGAGGAAAAAAAATCCTATATTTTCATAACTTAAAAACATTTTTTTTTCAACCTGGTAGAATTGATATACTTTGAATGAAATTATTTGGCATAGTTCACCATTTAACATGGTCATGTTATAACATGTTTATGTAATTTTTATAGGACCAAAGCATGGCAGTTTGTTGAAAGAAATACACTTG
This sequence comes from Pinus albicaulis, assembly GCA_034641835.2. Taxonomy (NCBI): domain Eukaryota; kingdom Viridiplantae; phylum Streptophyta; class Pinopsida; order Pinales; family Pinaceae; genus Pinus; species Pinus albicaulis. The sequence goes on along the minus strand of CM076583.1, from coordinate 427,691,578 downwards.
TGAATGATAGTTTCATATTTGAAGGATAAGTTTACTTTGACACTGCTCGATGTCATTATAAAGGATATTGTGCATCCTTTTTCAATTGTTTTAAAACATTTTATATGTCATTAGATTATGTGATGGATGCTTTTATTATGAATTTTATTCTGGAAGTCAAATTCCAATACACCTTCATAATTCCAACTTCTATGAACATTGAAAAATTCATTATCCATGAGCAACACATGGTCCCATAATTTATACAAGCCTCTTTTTTTACTATAATGAGCTCTAATTATTATGTGAAATTATGAACTTCATTAAGAAATTATGTGAGATACCCTTAGTTACAAGCCAACCAAGATAGCTTATATATCAATCAGTATCTGTCCTTTATACATACATGGTAAAATGCAAGCAAATGTGACATCTTGGACTTTTGCAATCCATAGATCCAACCTCATTTAAGGGGCAGAAAGGTATAAATACCCAAACCAATAATCCAATTGTTGTTAATTTCTCCATCATCAACGTCTACAACCACAAGGCCAGGTTTTTTGAACTGGAGCACGTTTTGACATCCATGACAGCAACAACAGCTTAGCCTGCAAATCAATGAAGTTATCTTCACAACCCATGTCTTTAACATTGTTATGTACTGAGAATAGAACCCACAAAGATACCAATGCAAGTGAATAATGCCAGGGGATATGCTTTGAAAAGCATTAAGGTATATATGATTTTATGATTTGAATGAATTGAAAAGATAGCTTCACATGGACTTGTAAAGGGGAACATTCATCCCCATCATAACATGTTTATATGAAATCGAGCCATACAGAGACTATTGATCTCAAGATTGAAGGTCTGTTGTCTTCAGAATCTCATATAAACTTTGTCTAAAGTTTTAATAAAAGGCCAATCTTTTGATTATGAAAAAATGCACATGTGGTGTTAGTAGATAGGTCAACAATTTCATAATGGAATGCATTTTTACAACATGAACTCTTTATTTTCACATCTTACCAAGCATATTGATACATATTTATATATTGTAATTTTAATCTTTTTAAATTAAAGTAGCTTCAATCTCCTATTTCCAAGATATGTTTTAAAAAGATTGAATATCTATTTCCCGACCCCTTGCGGCAACATGTTTCTGCATACGGGCACCACCCTAAATAACCCATCCCCATTATTTATTTATTATTGTACCCATTACCCTAACTCTTCCATTGCGTCACATTCGAATTCTTGCAAAAAACTAACACAACCAGAGCTTCTCTGATCTCTGGCTAGAGATGGGAGGTGCAAGAACACGCCATGAAAGTTCCAAAGAATTGTTACACACATTTCCACCCATTAAACAATTATTTGAACAAGCCGGCTGCATATATTATATTTGCAGGTTTCAGGGGCATGACAATTTCATAGCCATAGAATTTGCCATGCATTACTGGGAGGGTAGATCAGAGGTAGTAGGGACAGTGGTCCCTGCGACAGAAGAGGCGATTGCTAAAGTGTCAGGGTTACTCCAGACGGGAGAAAAGTGGTTTGCACCCCGAAAACCCCAACCTGATATTGTGAGGAATTTCCTTGAGGTAGGTGAACGACTGATCAAGAGTGGCTCAGGATATGACAGGAATTCTTTACCACAACCCTTGTTGGATGCTGCATACCTTATCCAGAGATTTTTCACTTGTGAAGGAAGGCATGTGGTTATTTATTATGAGCACATCCACTTGTTAGACCACCTGCGTCATGGCAGGTTGCTTAACATGCCTTTCTTTCTTGCAAAAACCCTAGACCAAATGGCCCGAGGTGTGCAGAAATCAAAGAGGCCACTAGAAATCCTTTCCCGCCAATGCCTTGTTAAAATTTTGGTGGTTGTTGTGCTGCAAAGGGAGGGGAGAACTTGGGATGAACTATTTAGAAGGGCATTGCATGTTGAAGTTGTGATTCCACCTCGTGACCTCCAATTTGCAACTCCACGCCATGCCCTCTCAGCAGCAACTCCACCCCATGCCCTCTCAGTGGCAACTCCACCCCATAACCTCTCAGCGGCAACTGCACCCCATGCCCTCTCAGCGGCAACTCCACCCCATGAACCCTCAACGGCAACTCCACCCCATGCCCTCTTAGCGGCAACTCCACCCCATGAACCCTCAGCGACAACTCCACCCGATGACCCCTTAGCGGCAACTTCCACTGCTAAAGCTACACATAAAGGAGATGGACAAGATGATGATGATGAAGTACAAATATTGATGAGTAAACCTGTGACCAGAAGATTGAGAGGATACAGGAAACGCCCAACAGCAGTGCCAATAGCCCAGAAGAACAAGGGAAAGAGAGGTCCACCCGATGACCCCTTAGTGACAACTTCTGCTGCTAAAGCTGCACATAAAGGAGATGGCCAAGATGATGATGATGAAGTACAAATATTGGTGAGTAAACCTGTGACCAGAAGATTGAGAGGATACAGGAAACGCCCAGCAGCAGTGCCAAAAGACCAGAAGAACAAGGGAAAGAGAGTTCGTTATGCTCCACTTCCTCAAACCCTCCCCGTTATTACAGAAAAACTCCTAGAAGAGATAGGAGTAGAAGAAAAGCAAGAGCAAGAGCAAGAGTATCCACATGATGTATTAATTGAAGGGGTCATGGACGCAGGATGCATGAAACAAGGATGCATGGAAGAAGGATTAGGCCAGCTCGCTGACACAAATGAACAAGTTGATAAGCTTCTCTCTCTTGATTCTGACACTGAATACATAGTGGGTCTAAGTGAATGGTACCCCTCATATGACCTTATCTCAATCCAAATGTTGTATGCAGATGAAGAGGAGTACCAGCAATTGAGGAGGGAAAAAGTGCCGGGCCAACCAACTGCACAACCCAAATTGTTTGGGGGTGATCAGGAGGACCAATCAAATGCACAACCAGAATTGAGAAGCAAGTGCATTGCAAAATTAAGTACATGTAAACATATTCCTTTGTATATTTCATTGTTAAGGAATAATAGGACTCTCAAGATGAAAAACAGACAACTACAGATCAAAGTTAAAACCCTAACATATGAGCTCAGACAAAAAGAAACTTTTGATAGATTAGATTGCTTTGCCCAAGTTGTAGAGTCCATACCCACTGATGACATAGGTATTCCTTCTCCAGGGGTCCAACAAGATATACCCCTTGGAAAAAAAAAGACTGTTGACATTGAAGTTGCAGAGTCCATACCCATTTATGACATAGGTATTCCTTCTCCCAGGGTCCAACAAGATATACCCCTTGGAAAAAAACAGACTGATGACATTGAAGTTACAGAGTCCCATACCAAAATCACAGCTGTCCATATAGAAGAATAGGAATTACATATCAAAGATACAAAAGAAATGGGTATAGACACAGAGGAACAAAAACCAGAACTGAAACTAACAAAGGATGAGGAACCAGAGATCAAACTGACCAAAGACATTGGTGAGAAAAAAGATGATGAGGAACCTTACAGTGTGCACAACAAATCACTTCCTGACCTTGCCAACATATTTGAAGAATATCAAAACAAAGTTTTACAAAGACATAAAAAAATAGTGGCTAAGCTGGAAAGAAGAGTGACCAAGTTGGAGAAGGATAAGCAAGAACTCAGACAGCTAATGGATGGTGTGCTCACTTGCAGGGCTCCTTCAACGAATTACAACGTGTACGTGACTGAAAAATTCATGATATTTAAAAAGAATGTTATCATCCATAATATCTCTCTCTGGGTTGAAAGCAGTTATTGTTTCGAGGAGGCATATATGTCAATTTGTAATAAAGAGAAAGGCTTGCTCTGTGAATTGTACCAACATAATTTTTTGATACCTTATAATACAAAATGGAATCCCAACTATGTTACAGGGGATGTCCAATTGAGGGCATTTGTATAGTATTTGAGAAATTAGGCCAGTTGGTTGGATGATCTGAGCATTTATTTGCAAAATTCCTGGAGCCTTCTGTGGGTTAGACGAGAACATCCCAAACTTGTGGAGGTGATAAAAGAACATCAAAAATACATCAACTCTCCAAAAGTAGTAGAGGTTATCTCCGAGAACAAGGAGATGACCATTGCATATTGTGCAGACCAGATTCAATTATTGAAAACTAAGGCACAGAGAGGATGTAAGGCAAGGTGGGATAGCATGGGAAAACAACCCCGAGATAAAAATCCATTTAACTACCTCAACTTAAAGACAACCTTAACAAGGGTTGCTCAGTATATTATTGTTATGGGATAGTGTGGGAATCACTGGATAGGTCTTAGATTTTGGTATCCAATGATCTAGCTTCCAACAAGGGTATATAAAAAGAAATATAGACAAACAAAAAAAGAAGAATTTGATTGTTGGAATGTAACTATGGAGATAGGAGGGTATCTTCGTCCCGATGAACCACGAAATAGTGATTATTGTATCAGCAATCTTCATGAATGTCCCCCTTCATTCACAGATTGAGATTGATGGACTGGGTCACCGTTGCTGACACACTGTCTCACAATTGCTTACACACTGGGTCACAGTTGCTGACACACTAGGTCACCGTTGTTGCAACACTGGTTCACCATTGCTGACACACTGGCTCACAGTTGTTGACACACTGGTTCACCGTTGCTGCAGCACTGGCTCACCGTTGTAGCAACTCATAGACAGTAAAGGCATTATATTTGATGTTGTAATATATAACTCTCCAGTTTGTTTTGTTAGTTATAAAAAACTGGTAAAATTGTGTTTGACATGTTTAATTACAATTTCAATGCAGTTCCTCTAATAATTTTGTTACATTTTCATTGTTTTTATTCGAATTTATATATCAGATTATTGTTTGCACACCAATATATGCAACTATGCAAACTGGCTCACAATTGCTGACACACTGGCTCACGGTTGCTGACACACTAGGCCAGAGTTGCTGCAACACTGGCTCACCGTTGCTGCAACTCAAAGATGTTGTAATATATAACTCTCCAGTTTGTTTTGCTAGTTATAAAAAACTGGTAAAATTGTGTTTGACATGTTTAGTTACAATTTCATTGCAGTTCCTCTAATAATTTTGTTACATTTCCATTTTTTTTATTTGAATTTATATATCAGATTATTGTTTGCACACCAATATATGCAACTATGCAAGTATGTAAAACCACTTGAAAGCTATCTTCCATGACTCACAAAATAATCAATGTATTAAAAGAATGAGTGTAAATGCATGGAGTTATTTAATCACCTTAAATGAAAATTCCATCAAATTAGAGAAATCTCCAACCATATCCTCACCACCTATCAAACATACATGGACATAGTCAACAACACATTAATACATCAAATACAGCTAATACAGGAATAAATATTAATATCGAATTGAAAAAAAAATCGTGCACAAGAAACCTGGAAAAACATTCATTGTTGGCATGGGGTCATCCTCGCTTGTTAAGTTCTTCAAACTGAAATGATTCATCTTCACCTACCGGGATATTCAAGTCAATTTCGAATCTTGCACTGTGTTGCCTTGTTTTTCTTCTCTTTTGGGGGCTTAGGAAACTCTTTTTCCTCTTCAAAGACAACTAAAAAGCACCCAATCCACACTTGAATTCATAATCCATAATATGAAGATTGTTGGCGTCATCCAACAATTTTTTAACTAAAGCAATCAACTGTTCAATCTTGGTCAAAGTAGTTGGAGGAATGTTTCGAACCAGGTCTAAGTAGCCAAATAACTCCTCCTTGGCCATCTCAATTTCTCCAACATTTACATCAACATTGCGACTATCCATGGCATCTTCAAGAAGATCGAATACTGCCTCTATACTTATCTCAGGAGGGTCATTGTATGACTCAGTTGTGCTTTGATGATTTTGTAATTGGTTTGAAGCCATTGAATCGGAACACAACCAACCCACCTTTATGGCATGCTTGCATATGTTTCCACGAATAGACCATGGGCAATCACAAGTTATGAAATTTGTACAATGACAAGTGACAAGATATTGTTTATTAAATTTATATTGACTCCTCACCCAAAAAGCATGAGACATTTGCGAATGAGGGCTGCAATCACTATCTGGTATCCTTTTTTCTTTTTCCATTGATGATTCCAACTATTTCTCTTTCTTGTAATTATTTAAAAATACTTCCTTTTTTAGAATTTCCTTAAACCGATAACAGGGTTCAACATTTTTTAGAAGAACATATATCAACAAGTCCATCCTACGAGAACATTTCTTTCTTCTATCAGATAGAAAGTTTTTCTTTAGGTAACAGTGATATGATTCCACAACATTGTTTGTCTCCTGATTTTCATGGAGAAAATCCCGACAACCTTTGACCCACATCCTTAATTGCATAAAATTTGGGTTAATGAAGATATTTCATACATATTTCAAACCAAAAAGAGAAATGTAACTTCAGAGTTTTTCAACTTACAAATCTTGTCACTCGCAACCCAATCCTTGTTGAAATAGTCTAGGAACTTTTCCTGATCAACAAATTTGTTGAAGAAAGCATTAATTGTAGTGCTCACTTCAACATTGGAACAATAATTCATAATTAAACCCAAATCACTAAACATTTCTTTTGCTATTTCTGGATTACTAGCCAATCGATTCACATTTTTTAGCCATGCTCGACATATGTGCCAAACACACAAGATAACATTGCACCTTGTGATTCTCCTGCCACATTCAATTCATTTCAAGCATGTTATTTTTGTAATAAATACAAGTTGTACTGTGAAATAAGAATATTGAAGTTACCTTAAAGCACCAATTTCAACCAATGCATCATCGACCATGAAAGCATTAACTTTCCAACTATGATCAACTTGGTGACACCTATGCATGAGCTGCTCCAACCATAGCGAAATGCTCTGTGATGTATTATGTGATGACACCACCCATGCAACGGGCACCCCACTTTGTTGGTGATCAAACACTACGAGTGTGTACAATTGATACTATCACATTCAAAATACATAGATCATCAACTTCAAATCATCAATCATTATTAATCAAGTTATTGTACTAAATCAATCATTCTTAATACACTCACCCCATACTTATTCGTGCTAAATGTAGAATCCATGGCTATTAAGCCATTATTCGATAGCTTCACCATGGTCTCCAACATCTACTTCGTCTGAATTCCAATTATAAAAGGGACATATCCACCATTGGGCTTTTGATAAAAGAAAAAATCATTTTGGTGTTTCCTATACCAAAGGTTCACACTCATTTCATCCTTCTGATGCAACTGATAATTTCCTTTCATTAGACGATTATATAGGTTAACAACATCTTTTCTACACAAAAGGAAATCCCTATCTCGAGCTGCAGCATCTAGGTCAATATATTTTTTAACGTGCATTTTGCAAACAAAGTCAACTGGCACATCCAAAAAGAAACAACTCTCTACATAGGAAACCATGTCCCTTGATAACTTTGGTTTATGCAGCGCCCTAGCATGACCAGAGGTGTCATGTTGGCCATGACAAGGCAATCCTTGGCTATCTACACGCTCATACATGTTATATGTTATTACCGCAACCTCAGGGATTTGAACCATAATTTTTACAATCAAATGGCATTGGCATCCCCTCTTTTTCACAAATGAGTATTTTTGCTTCACTTCATCCTGTCCCCTTCTGTCATCGGGGCCATATGAACAAGCATAGCTGCATAAAAAAGTTTGGAAACTCAATACATATGATATCAACATATTGAAAATTGTTTGAGCACTATTCATACCAACATATTGAAAATTGTATGAGCACTATTCATACCAACTCCATTGAAAACTGTTTGAGCACTATTCATACCAACATATTGAAAACTGTTTGAGCACTATTCATACCAACATATATACATAGGATTTATAAAAAAACTTACACTTCATATACCAAGGAAGCAGTAGGCCTTGAGCCTGGGCGTTTTCTTTGTACCTGGGTGAAAGAACATGGAGCATTTGGGTTCATTTCCTCTCCTTTAATAAAGTCTTCAACTCTAGCTGAAGGAATTTTTGCAATCCGATCTAAGGAGTCCATGTGTTTTCCTTGTACAAGAGACCAATCTAAATCTGACCTAGAGAATATTTGCTTTTCTTTATGGTTTTGCACCGGAAGGACAGTTATTGATTCCCATTTCACTTGCTTCACCATTTTTAAGCGAGTTGCCGCAATGGTGGAGTGGGCGCAAAGGGGATTCTCACTTAAAAATACTCAGACATCGAATTAAAAAACAGTGTTTCACTAAACAAAACAGAAACAGACCAGTTTTCAGCAGATCGGTTTTCAGTAGTGGTCCGACGAGTCAGACTGGTTTTCAGTAGTGGTCCCGCAAATTGCCGCAATGGAGGAGTGGGCGCAATGGCTATTCTCCCTTAAAAATACAAAGACATCGAATTAAAAAACAGACCCCGGTTTTCAGTAGCCGTTTTGTTCAATCTAGCGACTCTCCCTTTCGTTCAATCTAGTGACTCTCCCTCTCGATTTTTCAGTAAGATTTTAGTAACATTCAAGCAAATCTACCTCTTGATTTTTGGTTCATTCCACGCCTCTCCCCCGTCTTCCCTCGACTGGTTTGCACCGACTTGTTCGCAGGGGGCGCGGGAAATTTGCATTCATGTTATTCATGGCACCCCCGTCACCATAGGTGGGTAGGAGGAAAACGGTATGTTTCGTGGGACGGAGACGGAGACGGAGCTGACAGGGAAGGGTAACAGTAACATCGAGGGGACGAAGACGAAGACGGAGACGGGGAGAGGCATGGGGCCGCATTTTCCGGAGGGATTCGGCGGTCTGCCGGGGTCACAAAACTCGAAAGCCATTCCGTCGAATGGTTAGCTTACTCCCATTCCAACTATAATGTCTGTCATGTATTTAATGCAGACAATGCATAATTAATGCCTGTCATGTAGTTATAGCAAACGGTCCACCGCGGGATTTCAAACTCAAGAAGTTGTGGGCAGTAAATTTAAAAAAAAAAAATTCAAATGAAATGGTGAGTGGTTGTTGATGGTGGTGGTGGAAGAGGAGGAAAAAGAATGGAAGGGCTTATGAAATTCTCTGCCCCCAATATCTTCAGCTCTGCTCTCGCTTCCAACTCGCCGAAGGGAACTAGGGCAGCAATCAACCTGGAACGCCTTTCTCTGGATGAGAAAAGTCTCTCGAACGAACCCTGCCCACCACTAATCATAACACTGGATAGCACAAAGAGCGGTTGTTCGTGTATTTTCGCGGTAAGCCTGTGGGTACCATTTCCGCATCAGATTCCAGTGAAGAAGAGCTAAATTATAACTAGGTAGGTCCTCTGAATTTCTTCATATTGTTGTGTTCTTTAATGAATTCGAACCCGGGTCAAACAGACTTGGTGATGGCGCATTTAGGTATATAGTTGATAATCTTACCTTAGTGCTAATCTTGGTGATGGATATAGATTATTTCAATCTTTGTAACTCTAGTTGTGCGTTCAACAGAGCGGCAATCCCACAGTCAAGTCAAATAGGAAGTCGATACAACGAAAATGAATTTGCACAATTGGATTAAGTAAAAGGTCACTATTTACCGTGGAAAAAACAAAAGTAATTGTTCCAAAGTCAAAGTTATTATCACCTTAACTATAAACATCATCAATGGTGGTTGAGCCACGTTGAAGTGTAGGGAAATTCATTTGGAAAAGTGTAGTGGAATTTTGTTATACATTTCAGTTTAAAAATAGATATGTTTTCCCAGCAATTAAAACGATGGAATGGGTATGGTAAACCATTTAAAAATAGATATGTTTTCCCATCGATTAAAACGATGGAATGGGTGTGGTAAACCATGGGAAGCTTGAGATTGTATTAACTAAATAATTAATCTTGGACTATATTAATTGGAATGAATTTTGGAAATTTGTTATTGTTTTTTTTTCACCAAGAGAAAAATCGTTGTTTTGTATAAATATCCAAGGAAAACAGTCCATCAACCAATACATACTCATCTGAAGAGGATGATACCACTTCCCGACAGGAGAAAAGGGTGCCCCATTCAAACAGAGGAAAGAAACATAGGTAAGCATCTCCACAGACCAGACAATGAACCCACAAAGGATCCATACATTATACAAATCCCAAATTATGAATCCAAAAGCGTCCTAGCAACAATAGCCCAGGAAGGATAAATACAAGGAGAAAAAGGATCAAAAAAAGACACACCGGGAAAAAACAAAGCTTCCAAACTCCGGTACAATAACCAAAAGAGATATGATGAACAACCATATGACTGTTGTCTGCCAAATACCGATGCATCAAGGGCGCAGCAAGGCCAACAGGAGTAGCACATCCTCGCATGATAGGTAGACCCTAAGGCAGCATCCAAAATAGATAACGAGAGAGTCCTAGATTGAGGGACAGTACCCTCTCCACATCTCCAGGAGTGTTCACCCAGCAAATGCACCGGCCAGATAAGGAAACATGACCATAAATATCAGGTGATCAATCCCTAGTAACCTGCAAGTAAAAGACAACAGAGAACAAAGAAGGATACTTACAGTGATCCAAAGGAGAAGTGCCTATAAAGTGATAGTGAAGGAGGCCCCTTCCCTGTTATCTTTGAAGTTAACGACAGTAATGATGCCAAAATCTTGCTCCAGTCCTAATTTAGAGAGCCTATCCACCCTATTATTCAACTCTCTGTAAATATGGTGAAAGGACGTCCTCTAAAACTGAGAAAGGATGTGGGTGATACGATCAATCCATCCACATAGATGTGTGCAACAGAGAGAAGCCCTGCCCGAGATACCATCGATTACAATCTGGGAATCTCCATAAATATCAATGCAAGGAATCTTCAAGTGGAGGGCCACCAAGAATCCACTCCATAGGGCCAAAGTCTCAGCTTTATTGTTAGTACCAGGGCCGCTGTTCCAAAAGATATGGAAGCGATCCCCACACCCCAGTTTAAGCCAGGCCCCGCAGCCACAGATTCCCTCTTGTTGTGCTCCATCGAAAAAGAGAGCCGGGATAAGGATCTCATGAGGTCTAAATATGATAGACAGGTCCTTTATGTCTTCCTCCGGAACAGAATGATTATGTATCCACTCCTTAATCCTCCTGTACGTCCTATAGGATTCCCACCGTCCCCCATTGAACAACATGTAGTTCCTAGAACACCAAATCTCCCAGCACACATAGAAAGGTATAACCTTGATCCCATCATCCTTTGATGCCCAGTAATCATATGCATGTTTCTGTGATAGAGGCCTCCAAGATGGGGAACCAACACTGTGAGAAACCATTTCCCAAAGGTCCAATACTGTCTTGCATTCAAAAAATATGTGTGAAACAGTTTCCAGCTCCTCCTTGCACATACTACAGTGACCTGGTCCTTACATTCCTCTTTTTTGAAGATTGTCCCACGTGAGGACCCTCCCTTTCCTGAGAAGCCAATTGAAAAGAGTGATCTTGTGGGGCATTTTCCATTTCCACGCCTTTGAGAAACCAGGGATAACATGGGAGGAGGTGATTCCAGTGATAATATTCGAGTACAGGTCCTTTACACATATGTTTGAGCCCTTGTATGACCCACCCCACATGATCCTATCACCATTAGGTTGATAAAAGAAACCAGCCCCCTGGAAAGCATTGATGATGTTCAACCAAGATTCCCTGTCAACATCCTGTAATCCAAGTGTCTCAAAAGCCTTCCAAACCGGAGCACCATTATCCCAATGTGAGATTAAATCAGAGATGAAGATGAGCCCTCTATGAGACAGCCGGTGGAAGAAGTCCGGGTCTAAAACAGGTCCACTAGAAACGCCCAATATGTAGCTACATGGGATAGGAATCCGCCTTCCATCACCAAGTTTCCATCGCACATTCTTCCTGATGATCTCAATGCACATAGATATACTCCTCCATATCTTTGATGCTCCCTTGTGTGGCATCATTGGGCTCAGGATGTATAGATCCATAGATCTAGTGCCCACATATTTATCCAACATGACTTTCGACCAGATGCCAACACCAGACAAGGCCCTCCATAGCGATTTCGCTAATAAGGCAAGTGAGAATGTTCTCAGTTCCAGCAGACCCCACCCGCCCATACCCTTAGGGCGAGAGATCTCCGACAATTTACAAAGGTGGAATTTCTTATGAGAGCCCACCCTAGACCAAAGAAAATGTGACATGATAGCATAGATCTTATTGCAGATTTGCACAGGAATATGGTACAGGTGGCCCCAATATACAGTGAGCTGCGAAAGAACAACTTGTGTGAGGATGTATCGCCCACCCAGTGAGAGCCACCGATTGGTCCACTTCGTTATTTTAAAGACTAGTTTTAAAGCATATGGATAGATAGAGTGTCAAGGTGAAGAAGTCTTCTTAAACAAAGAATTATAAATCAAAATTTTCTCAAATTTTGGGATTTGTTAACTAAGCACATCTTCTCATTAAACCACAGACATTATTAATATATAAATATTTTCTCTTCGGAATTTTATGTTCTCATCGTGTGAACTGTACCAATGTAATTGCCATTTATATCGCTTTAATTTTCGTAAGCTAAGGTGGGAATTTGGCAAATGCAATTTAAAAAAAAAAAAAAAGAGTTATTAATAATAATTTATTAACATATTTATAATTGATTTAATTAATTAATTTTTATTTTATTTTTATTTAATTAATTAATTTATTTTTAACTAATTAACTAATTTTCTAACAGCTAGTCTCAAAGGTTAGTTTTCAATTGCTATTTCTGGGCAATGATGTATCTCTACTATTTATTCATCGAGATCGATCAGTCTCTCCACCTGAGGTCCTAATAATGTGATTAATCTGAAAGTTCTTTTATCTACATTATGGATCACAAAAGTCTTAGATCTAACAAGTTATTTTCTCACTTATTTTAAAATGAAAATATGAATAGTTATTTTTCAAGTTGGTTAAAATTTTCTATTTATTTCAAAATGAGAAATTTAAAATTGTTTTCCTCAAATTTAATGGAATATTTTATTATTATAATTTAATTTATTTAAATTAAACTCAAACTCTTTTAATATTTATTTTAAAATGAAAAATCTAAATTGCTTTCCTTAAATTTAATGGAATATTTCACTATAATAATTGAATTTGTTTAAAAAAAAAAATTGATTTGTTGATTTTTCATTATAAAAAGTTTAGTTTTTAAAATTTTAAACTATTTCAAGGATTAGATAATTGAAATTAAATTCATACACTTAATAAAAAATAGGGAAAGAAAAAATTATTTCTAGGTGTGCTTAGTATGAAGCCCTTGTAATACATTACAAGTTTTTAAATATGAAATTATAATAATCTTTCGTAATAAGGTGGTCATAATAACTATATATTTTTATTAGTATTACGATATTTTTTGACCTTTAATAACAAATGAAATAGACTAATTTCAATTGACGTAGTTAACCTAACTTTTAGGAATAAATATAATAAATAAGTGCTTTGGTGATAGATTTTTATACTTCTTAATGAAGTAACACCATTAGCTGTGATACATAGAAATATAATATATAAGTGCTTTAGTGTTATATTTTTCCACCTATTAATTAACATTATTCTACCATTTATTGTGATTCACTCAAATATAATTATACTAGGTAAATATCAAAAGTTGAATGAAATAATTGGGTTTATAAAAAGTTTATTTTTTCCGAAAACAACCATTTAAATATGTGATTGGCAATTGCTTATGTGAAATAATTGAAATATTTTGTTATTGAAATTATTAAAATATTTATTTTAAATAATATCTAAATATTATTTAAAAAGTATAACATTGACCCTTTCTCAATGATGAAAATAAATTTTCAAAATATGAAATTATATTATTCAACTCTGTTTGTTGGCCATTTAGAATTTCTTTCCCATTTTCATGATTTTTTTAATAATGAGCTTGATAAACTAATTTTGAGACATAGTTATGAATGTCAATGTTAAAAAACTATGTTTAAAAACACAATTGCTAGTGAAATTGTAAAAAAACCTGAAATTTCTTAAAACTTGAACATATGGGTATTGAGGATATGTTTATCCTCAATCCCATAATACTTACTCTATTTAATTTAATATCATCAATAATGTGGATTTAAAATTATTTTATAATTTTCTTGGGTGAGTAAATAGTTCTTTTACTTGAATATTTACATGATATAGTGAATATTACTTTTAACTAGTAGAAGACATATATGATATATTTTTTTCAAGTAGAAAAAACTCTGGATATATTATTTTCAGTTTTCTAGAAAAATGGAAACAGAGGATAAACTTTAGCACATTATCGCTCTGGTCATCACAATGGCCAGAGTATAAACAGTCAAATGAGAGTAGCTAAACTTAAAACAGAAGTCCCTAATAGCTCAGCAGGAATAAAACACAGTTGTGGTTCAGAGACAAAAACGCCCAAACTCCAAAACCTGAACGAAGTCAAAGCTATGGGCACAAACTATGACCTGCCTATGAGAAATTATGAGAGGAAAGAGTGTTATAAACTTATGAAAATTGGATCATACCTCTGGCATCTTCCCCCTCTGGATGGATTACTTAAATTTACTTTTAATTTGCTAGTTTATATATATAGTTAGTATGTCATGCTAAGTATTATGAATATAATAATATCCATAATTTTATATAGTTGTACACTTCTTTTTTTGAAACTTTGGAAGGACTATATCTTCAACATGCCCAATTGACTTCACATCAAGGAGTGCATTAACAAAGCACCGAATCAACATCTATCAAAAACCTAGTGAACCTAGTGAACGATATAATGCTAAATTTATGTGTATTTATTACATTTAATTATAGAAAATATTTTAGATAATTAAAATATAAATGTTTAGATATATTAAATATTTTTAATCAATATATATGCATATTATTATGTTTATATACATTAATCAAATGTTTGAAATTATGTTAATTGTTAATAATAATATATGTTAATTGATTAAAAATAAGTGTATAAGAGGTCTATGGTTACTATATGTAGAGTTCATTAGTTACACTATGTGTGAGGTCTATGGTTGTTATAGTCTCCCTTCTATATTTGGATTTTTTTCTTCATATCTTGAGTTATCATAGTTTGGTTATTGGATGTGCCAAGATACATGGTTTTTTGAGATTCTAGATAAATGTTATTTATGCTTAGTGTAACCCCTCTAGTGAAAAAGATAGGGAAATTTTGGGTTGTTATCATTAGGTGTTATAGAGATTTTTAGCTTACAAGAAAAGAGGTTCCTTACAACAGATAGAAGGGAGGAAGAAGAAAATGAATTTCCTAAGAATGGCCTTCCTCCTTTACTCATCCCACTCATCATTCTTCATAGGAAGGGAAACACTAGCATAGCTAGTGTTCTATGGAAACATAAGGACAAATGAAAGAATTAGAGAGTTGGTGGAGGGAAAGAGAACAAAATTTTAAAAATGGAAAATTTGAGTAACAAGTAGTGTAAAACAGAAAAAAATTCCAAAGGACTATATTTTGGAGAAGGTGAAGTGCACCCAATTTGGTGATACAAGTGGGAAAAAATTCTTAAAGATTGTTGAAACCTATTATTCAAAAAAACCATGGTGGCTAGGGTCTTGGAAAAACTGACAGTGCAAGATGAGGCCAACCATCCTTGAGGGTGAAGACCAACTCCCAAGGCTAAAGAGATACTAACCTCAAACAAAGTTGAAGAGAAAGTGTAACTATCCCTTCTTAATTAAACTAATTAAAATATTTTTTTTAATAAGAAGCATTAACAATTATTAATAACTACATAGTATTGCTTTATTTTCTCACTATTCATATGGTGAGGAATGATATATGTGTAAGACCAGATTCGATCGATAGAGAGTGAATGAATGCATATATTATATATGTAATTACGTATAATAAAGTAACTAGAGAGAGAATAAGGATAAAAGCACCCACACCACATAAACGCTTTCTATTTCTCGAGGGGCTATAGTAGTAGAATAGAAGGAGCATGTCCCAGAACAAAGAGCTGCACGAAATACCGTAAATGATGTATTCTCTCCTTGCGCTAGGGTTAATTCGGTTGGGACGTTTCACGAAATATCGTAAATAATGGGATATTACTCCTTGCGCTATCTCCCTCCTTTAGGTTTTTGGGGACGACACGAATATGATATTACGAGAAAATGCATTCTCTCCTCCACTCCGTAGCGTCATTGGTTGGTTTTCATCTCGTCTAGGATCCGAACCAGCCATCCCTGTACAACCCCTAGCCACAGCCACACCAGCAGCCTCTTCGCTCCTTTGCAGATATTATATCCTTTATTCTCTGCATTCTATCCTTCTCTGCCTTCTCCGCTCTGTAGCTTCAAGGGTAACGTATGGTTTGCTAACTCACGATCAAATTATTAACATGAAGTGTTGATCTCTTTGGTTTGAAAGAGTTACCCAATATCAAAGTAGTTAAATCTTTAATTTGTGTTTAAAATAAAAGTTATAACATATAGATGTGGTTATAACATATATATGTTATAACATATATAAATACATTTAAATTTCATTCCTTATAACTTACATTAATGAAAATTCTTGTAAATATTGTATTTGTTGCAAATCTTTCAAAGACTTTCCTGAGGAAATATTCTAAGAAATTTTTTATACACTGCGATTATTCTATAGATATAATAGCGAAAGATGGAGACACCATTTTCTTTAATGTGACCTTCCCTGTGGTGTATTGAATTAATTCCAACAAAAAATTTCAATTCCAATAATAACGACAAAGATGTGCATAACTACAAAAAAGGTAATATGTTACATAATAGTGCAAATTATTAAAAGCATATGTGTCAAAGTTTTCGTCGGGCACTTCAATCTGAATATATGAAATCACATAATAAAAAATAGATCACCCAAAGTAATCACTATAAGAAAAAAGGACATTGGTGAGGGACGAAAAATGTCAACCAAGGTGGCGTTAACAGTATTAGGCATTGTGGTGACATTCAAGGTCCGTCACCAATAATTATCTATAATGATGGATAGTGACCGTCACCATTTCATATGAGCAATGGTGACGGACAATAGCCTCCGTCACCAAAAAATTGAACGTCACCAAAGGTGGCATCGCCGAAAGTATGTGTTGTGGTGACATTCAAGGTCCGTCACGAATATTAATTATAATGACGGATAGTGACCGTCACCATTTCATATGAACAACAGTGATTTTTTTGTGCTGGACCTTTCATGGTCGTCACTATTGGTGCATATATATGGCGACGTTCGTTGACCGTCACCATTTCATATTTGGTGAGGGTCAAAAAATGTCATGATAAGCTCATTGGTGATATCAAGATCCATCACGAATAATGACTATAATGACTAACAATGACCCTCACCATTTCATATCAACAACAATAATTTATGGTGACGGACCTTTCATGGTCGTCACTATTGATGTGTATATGTGGTGGCATTCGTTGACCGTCACCATTTCATATTTTGGTGAGGGTCGAAAAATGTCACCATAAGCTCATTGGTGATGGTCAAAAGAGCATCCGTCACCAAAAATTGATCGGCGTTATTCCCTATGAATATCAGGGCACGATGGAATCGAACCACCAACCTCCTGCTTGTAAAGCAAGTGCTCTTCCATTGAGCTAGCACCCTTTAAATATTAGACTTTAAAGTATCAATTACCCCTAAAGGTGCAAAGATACACCAAAGGAATAAAAGATCTAAGAAGATCAAAAGTTGCTAGAAATAACATGTTCAATATACATAATAAAAATACAATAACTCAATTGATTAATTTCCTCTATGATACCTATTATTTACCAAAACTATTTGACATGATTAAATACTTAATATTTATCAAAACTTCTAATGATTAAATACGTTTATAATTTCAGGAAGGAACATGATTTCCCTGTTACAATTTTGTTGCCCTGTCATGTCATGATTTAATATGAAGAATGGTTAAATACATACTAATAGGGATTTAATCCAAGGAGTGTTTAAAAACACGTAAATTTTAGAAATGAACATTTTCATGTTACAATGCAATTTTAAAACGACCAAAGGCCATAATTAAACTTCTACGAAATAACCATTTATGACAACAGGATAATGAGAATCTCATGCAGCAACCACTAAAATCATCTTCATTTCCACCTATATTACAATGAAAGCTTCAGTGTTCTAGTTTACAATTAAATGCTTGTGCCCAGGGAGAGTAGAGCAAGAGGAGATCAATAATAAGACGATAACATAGATGATGATGACAATGGTATGATTTGTGCTTTCCTCGTGGTGTTTAATAGAGAGCAAAGTCTATGTCTTAGCCAACCCACCACAATTATTAACTTGGAGGGTAGATTTATCAAAAACACAACAACAAAATGGTCCACGATTGGGTAGATAGATGCACCCTCTAACCATTAGATTGACGTGGGGAATGATGCCCAAAGAGTTACAGACGCAAGCTTCTATTTTGGGTATTAGTATTAGGTCAGATTCCAAAGGTTATACATGAAAAAACCTAAACAAACTTAGAAAATACAAAGTGGAAGTAAATATGGAGGCCATGTAAAGAAGAAAATTCCAAAGCCAAATATAATTACCATCATGCATATACAATTCAAATTGTGGGTTCCACGTACTAGTGAAGAGACTATTTTTCATCCTTGGCAATTTCCTTGGCCTTGTGCTCAGTATTGGCTTCCTACAGCAAATGCACTACTCTCTTCATTGTTCGATAGTTGATGGGAAAGGTGCTTATGCAAAGGAGTCCTACTTTCAGAACCATGGTCATTTCCTTGTTGAAGCAATCCACAAACTCAAGATATAACACTTCAAGAAATCCATTATTTTTCTCTATTTTATTGCACACCCACTTCACAAGACCTTCATCCTCTCCAATTTCTTGATCTATTGGTCATCTTCTCGTCACAAGCTCCAAGATCACCACTCCAAAACTATAGATGTCACTTTTTTCGATCGTTTCTCTGTAGAATTTATGTCTTCCTAAAATCCTTGCAATGGGGACTTTTTGTGTAGTGTCTCCTTCAAGTTCACTAAAAAAAAGAACACTAACAAACTCCACCATGGTGATAATGGTAATCTAGGAATGGAAGGAACACAATTAATGTCAACCACAAATGTTGAATTTTTGAAATGTACAGGATCTAACTAATGAAGCTCCTAACATCTATTGACTTTGATGAGTTTACATCACTAAGGAAATTAGATAATAACATAAGATGAGCAATAAAATTTATAGTGAAATAGGGTATGAACCTGTGTTGACTTTGGCCACACTATATTGAAATTTGAAGTCCATAATTTGCACTGATTAGTGTATGTAGGCTATGACAACAACCTTGCCACATCCCAACTATTCATTATCTCATGGAAATACTGGAACAAATGGCAAAATATGAAAGGTAAAGCACTAGAGAAGTATTCAAAGCAAATGATGAAAAGCGTATCTAGAAAGAAATGAGAACCCTCTAAAGTAAACCACACATGTATCATCGTGACTAATACACTTGCAAAAAAAAATATCAAAATAAATTATGAGCTATTCCACCAAAAAACAGTGAATTTTTCCACTAAATACAATTTCAAATTAATCACTAGCATGGTGCTAACTTTGTTAGAGGTAACAGATAGAAGATTGAAGTTCAAAAGAAAATACACTCTAATTAATTAGGGATTACCGTGGCATTAGAGGGCACATTCAAAATTACATTATCATCTCCAAATTCACCCCTCCAAATGCACCCCTACGTAGTGTCCATCTGACACTTTGTGACTTGAACCTTTAAAATGCTTTCTCAGCCACTTCATCATTCAAGATTTATTGTGAGAGTATGATGGTACAATGTGACCTGCATGTCCCAAATAACATGAGCCAACAATGAAAACCATAATTAAATTATTAATGCCTTACTAATTTAATCCTTGAGAAGACGAAAAACATGAATCCAAGAAAGAAAATGATAAGGTTCTTGTTAACCAGCTATTATATTTACAAATATGGAAGAATTTTTTATTGTTTGTTTCATAATTTAAATCATTTTACTTATTCTCTCAAACATATGAAAAGACACTAAAATTACCAAGGTCATATTTCAACAAAAATCTTGCAGAAAATCAGATTGCAACTATGAAGATATTGTTCTAAATTTTAAAAATTATAGTAATAAAATCCATCTTCAACATGACTTAACATTTTATATCATATTAGAAAATTTTGAGTCAGGGAACAAGTACAAAGTTCAGAGTGATAATATTTGCGTCAAGTTCAAGGAGATATCATATACAACTTTCTGAGTTGAGGTTATCACTAGAGAACATAGTCTTGAGTCTTAAACCAATACTTAATTAGGGACTTATGGAAATAAATGGATAAAAAATGTGAATTCATCCCTCATGAGTCATGGCACACACACAACTCCTAAGGCTTTACAACAACTGCAGCTGCACCCATCACACTACCTTTTTAGGCTGAATTTTCCACACCTAAGGATTTGCAAGTTGCAACCACTGCAGATGCACCCATCACATCACCTTTTTAGGTTGAGTTGTCCACATGTCCTAACCCACAGAAGATGTAGTTGAATAGCCTGTTGTGCTGAATTCCACATCTTTTTCCCACAACTGACCATAAGTCCTTGCATGTGATGAGTGTACCAGACATGTATCATGGGAGCCACAAAACCTGCAAACAAAATTATCCATAAGTCCAGAACAGGGAGGATGTAACTGGCAATAACAAAGCTAAGAAAAATGCTCCCTTGCAATGAAATTCCAGATGTGACTCCTCATGAATAGAGAGCCATTATTAACAAAATATTCTAAGAGAAACATGTTTTAAAGCTAAATGTATACAATTCATTAACCGCCCTGCCAACCTACCATGTCATATCACCTTGAGCACCCCCCAACACCTTCCCCACCAGATTGGAATTAAGACAAATGTAATCTCTTGGAATTAAGGCATTATTTAAAGCCCTGCCTTTCGTAATTAATCAACAAACTAGTTCTAACACCACTGGTTGGTTCCACTTTTGTCTCTCCACTTGAAACCTACCTTATTTTATTATTTTATTAGAGAAAGGATGCGTAGGTAGGCTTTAACAACGTGACTCCCTTGGTAGAAAAGGCCAAATAGCTAAATAATTTTTCTCAAAAATGTAAAAGCAACATCCATATATGGGAAGAATACACCAATGCCCAACAGGCTTGGGACTAGTAGTTAGTAGCAAGGAGTTTCACACCTTTAGTCAAGATTCCATTCTCACAGGCTTCACCCATGGGGAATAGGAAGGGATTGAACTTATGGCATTGGGAGGTGATGAACCATGTGCATATATTGCAAACCCAAGCCTACCCTCATTCTCTTTGAGGCAAACACTACCGACCAAGTTCCATTCACATAGCTTTTACCCAACACGTGGAGGTAGTCATTGAACTTACACCATCAGGAAGTGATTACAGTTGTGTACATGTTATGGACCTAGGGCCAACCCATGTTCTCCTCAAGGCCTACCAAAATATGTTTGTCAAGCGAGTTGTGATCAAGTGGTAAATCAAATGTGCTATCATCACGGAGACTCAAGTGTAATCTCCCCTCAAGAACATGATGTCGTGATTTAATGCTGTCAATTTGTGTTATCATCCGATATCTCATCAATAACTAAGCCTAGGCAGTTGGTCCTAGGCAATGTCCTGCATAATTTTGATGAAATAGATACACCTTGGTCATGGAATTTAGGCCAAAAGTAGGCCCACTTCGTTAACAAATCCTTATTTACTAACAAGAATAAAAGGGGATGAATATGTCAAGGAATAAATGAAGAAGGTTCAAATTTGACACATATTGAAAAGTATATTTGTTAGGCCTAAAATCATTCAATCCATGCATAGAATGGTATACCAAATAAAGCATTGGAATAGAATGCACATCATACCATGTTTAAACTAGGCAAGTGCAAAATCCTTCATGTTCTTCTCTAATCAAGAGAGTCCACATCTTAAAGAGCTCCCCATTGATTTGTCAGATAATGTTATTCTAATGGGAGTGGATGTGAAGAAACTGCCTTGAAAAGCATTCCAATGACAATACATACACGTGGCACAACAAACCATAGCATTTGGTCAAATGAGCACATTTCATGGGAACATTTTGGCTAGGAGGATGACAAAAGGCATCATGCATAAGCTTTCTCCATCGTAAAGGCATGGATGGATTAATGGGAAATTCCCGTGAGCCTAGTTGAAGATCTACTGGAGAAAGAAAGTTCAAGGATTTCTTTTGTAATATAAGGTTCATCATTGCATCCATATTTTTGTTTGTCTATTGCTGGAAATTCATTAAAATTTTCCCACAAAATTAGGCTTCATATTAGGGAAAATTTTGTCATTTGAAGAAGGGCTTTGGTTGAGGTGTTCCTATCAATTTCCCTTGCCGATTACTATTAAGTTAGACAAATTACTGTTGTCATTTCAGTTCATGGTAGGACACATTTGCAGTTTCTAGTACAATCACCCCTTTTGTTGCCATGAGTGTGTATTAAGGAGCACCTTTGTAAGGGCTCTCTATGTAATTTCTACAATCTGGAAAAAAAATTCATAGGTTGAGTTTCTGGCATGTTGTAACAGCGCTGTCATTCCATCCACATTCACAATTTCAAACCCTCTGAAGTTTTCCGCTTGACTCCATTTTCCCTAATTGGATAGGCACTAAACCCCACTAATCCCAGTGGGAATTACAAAAGGCATCACGCAGAAACTCTGTCCATTGTAAAGGCATGGATGGATTAATGGGAAATTCCCCTGTGAGCCTAGTTGAAGATCTACTGGAGAAAGAAAATTCAAGGATTTATTTTTTAATATCAGGTTCATCATTGCATCCATATTTTTGTTTGTCTATTGCTGGAAATTCATTAAAATTTTCCCACAAAATTAGGCTTCATATTAGGAAAAAGTCTCTCATTTGAAGAAGGGCTTTGTTTGAGGTGTTCCTATCAATTTCCCTTGCAGATTAATATTAAGTTAGAAAAATTACTGCTGTCATTTCAGTTCATGGTAGGACACATTTACAGTTTCTAGTACAATCACCTCTTTTGTTTCCATGAGTGTGTATTAAGGAGCACCTTTGTAAGGGCTCTCTATGTAATTTCTGCAATCTAGAAAAAAAATTCATAGGTTGAGTTTTTGGCATGTTGTAACAGCACTATCGTGCCATCCACATTCACAATTTCAAACCCTATGAAGGTTGCTGCTTGAATCCATTTGCCCTAAATGGATGGGCACTAATCCCCACTAATCCCAGTCTTACATCACAATCTATGTCTAAATCTATCTCATATTTTAATTAAGGAAACCCCCCTTGTTCCAGGCGATAGACAGCCGAACACAAGAGAGGACAATATTGTGGTGGCAACAAACAAACCCTCTTAGTTCCCCTAAAGGATGTACATGTGTTTTAAGGCTTTACCACTTAAAGTGCAGGTTTGTGAGGTAACAAGAATCATCAATGTATCTTAGAATTTTTATAAATGTCAATGCTAGGCATTGACTTAGTTAGAAACAAGAAACAAGTAGTCTTTATGTTAGATAGAAAAACAGCTCAGGATAGTAGTTGTGGATTCACCCCTTCAATCTTTTAAAATATTAGAGTTTGTGCTTTGTTTTTGGTTTACAGTTTCATCATTACCATAGATCCATTTTAACAATCTGTGATACCAGTGCTTTAATGGGGTAAATTCAAAGAAAACAGATGACCACACTACATGGATGTGATCTTTCAAATCATATGACATCATCTTGAAAAGAAGAGGCAAAATAAGGATGGGTATGAGAAATGTCTTCTTTGTAATAGAATGGGTGAGACAAAATGATGGCCCGCAAATGTAAAAAACTTAAAAGAGTTGCAGGATGCTCTGCTTACACTCAAGGAGATACACATTTTCCTTGAGAGGGATCACTACAATGTGGTACTTCAAGGGGAAATGACAGTTTGTAAGGAAAGGGACTGCATTACAAGGGGTACCAGGGTGCATTCTCAACTATAGTGGATTTTTGAAGGGGATGAAGGATCCAAATTCCAAAGTCTACTTTGACTACTTGAAAAGAAAAGTGACAGTTACAAGATTCTTCGTTTGCATCAGAGGGATGGATCTCTTGCAAAGGATCAAACAAAGGTCAAAGGCATGTTCTGATTGCATTTTCAAAATATTTTCTCTTAATTCTTTTACGGATCATGTGGTGGATGTCAGGAATGTTCATTGTAGAGTCATTCCATGCAAGATTTCTATCTATTGGTGTAGTGATTGAGTCAAATTGGATAGTGACTTCTCGAAAGAGAGGGGTTTTTTTAGCTCTTAGTTCTATGAAGAATATCAAGTCATCGGAAATGAATGGCCTTCGTTGTGATTTTTTCATCAGGAATGGATGGCCTTCGTTCTGATTTCTACAAGGCCATGTTGAACACAATACAAGATTATTTCTATTGTTTGACAGCTGAAAATTTCTCTTCTAAAATGCTATCAAAATCTCTCAATCAAGGCCTTAGTAAATGCATTACCAAGAATGTAGCTAGGAGCAATATTGGAGGTTGGAGCCTCATTACTTTCCTCGGTGTCTCATACAAGATCATGGCTAGCTAAAGAAATGGCTCTCAATTGCATGGAAGGTAGTTCAACAAGAGCAGACAGGTTTTGTACAGGGTCCAATTATTCTAGACATGTAATCTAGACTCGAGAGGCATTGGAATGGGCTTGAGACAGTGGCTACTAGCCTTGTTTTCTGCAGATTGGAGCTTCATCACAGACATGTTAGTTTTTCTTGTACTACCATCTGACCCCACACTATTTGTTCCAAAATGTATTTCCCTTTGGCCTTGCTATTGCTTTATCCACAATGTCCGGTCCTTTAGACCTTACATGAATGACATTAATTCCAGCATATAGGTTTTAAGCACTTCCCAATATTTCCTGCACAGATTTTAGACTAGCCATTTAAACAATAAACTTGACATATTGTTCGTCATAGATAAGATGATTAAAGGTTTGGAGGATACCTGATAAACACCTGCAAGGAACAATCCCATGTAGTACGGTTCTTCTTCACACAAATGGTGCACAGAGAGCACACTTTCAACCTTCCCACTAGGTCCAATAAAGTGTTCTATTTTTCCATCTCTATCACATGTCAAATCAGCCAAGGTTGCCTGTGTATTTGGCTTCTCATGCAACCGATGCAAAGGCATTATAGGGAAAACTTGATTTATGGCCCATGAATCAGGTATGGAATAGAAAATAGATAAGTTGATATGATATGTCGTTGTTAAGTATTTCTTAAGCTTATCTACTTCATCTGGTAACTCAGAGTCTCTAAAAAAATTTAAGACACTAAATGAAATAGCATCATAGACATCTTCAACTTGTTCCCTATGCTCAAGGCTTAGGAAACCAAGTTTAAATAAGCTATGGGCTTCTTTTTTTAACCAATTTGCATCATTGTAAGCTTCCTATACATTTTGTTGGCAGATATTTTTTTTGATATCATATAAAGTTGATAGTAGATATTCACTAGGATTGCAATCTTTCCGAAGCTTTGTGTTTGTATGATATGGAACAACTGAACCTGCATGCATTCACTTGAATGCAAATCCTCTTGAACAGTTGTACCTGAAGTTTGGACCACGATGTGTGGCCATGGTGAACACACTACTCTCTAATGCATCAACATTTCTCCTTGTTAGTAACACATTATCCCCTGAAATTTTTCTAAATCAATCTATTTGTCAACGGTGCCCCTTTTCCCCAGATTTGTATATTTGACAATGGATGCCTTGGCTCACCTATTTGAAGTTGCTGGCATTCAGGGGCAAGTGAAGGAAATCTTACATCCTCATGGGTCAGACATGATCAACAATCATTTTGCTAATGGATCCTTTATTTCTATGAGTGTTAAGCAGAGCTTGGTCGATGGTGCTCATACTTGTTTACACATCTTTGGATCTACATTAGATGTTGTGGTTAGTGACCACAAGACAATTTTTTAGTTGTTAGAGTTAGACTCTCATCCTACTAGATTCCCACAGCTTGGACTTATGTTCGACCGAGGGTAATTGTGAGGTATCTAGGCATTGCATTTGAAATTTTGAAGTGGGGATTTCACCTGTGGCTATCCAAGATTGGTGTACCGTGTCTTCAACAATTTTAGAGAAAGCATTTATTTTGGCATCATAAGGACCTCTCATTATATGGGAAGTTGACAAGGGGGTTGGATAGATCCTCTATGCCTCACATGTTTATTATGTATCTTGTTGGTTTCCTAGTAAGACTCAATTTCAACATCTAGAGCAGATCATGCAATCATACTTGTGGTCAAAGTATGGTGGGAAGGACAATATTCCACGAGGATGGGGGGGCTCATCCCTTGCCCAATGTGTTGAAAAATAACATTGCGACATCGAGGCCATTTTGCAGGGATGCGGAGTGGATCTTTGGTCAGTCCTTGCAGTAGTATCAACCACAAAGGCTTTAACCTTTTTTGCTTTAGCATAATCTATTAACTCCAACTCTCAATGAAATATGGGGTGTCGGTTGATCTAGAAGATAGGTGAGCACACAAATTACACCGTTTATAATCTGTTTGGAAAGATAATCAGGACCAGTATTTAGTTCTCCTTTGCCGCGTTCACTAGTGTGCTGCCTTGTTTGGAAATTGTAGCTATCTGGTACACACTTCCTTCATTGGGATTTGGCAGTGATTGAGAGTCTCTGCTCTGTTTTCCCTAGGAAGATTAAGTGTAATTTAGCAAAAATTTAGTTATCTGTCTACTTTTTGTTCCATTTATCTGTTTACTTTTTGTTCCATGTGCTGTAATGAGGTACATGACTGGCTATTAACTGTGGGTGAATTATTGATAAGAGATTCTCAATATTTATATTCGGTAACCTATACAGACTTCATTTTTTCTTTGCTAGTCATCATCAAAATGGAACCCCCAAAGGGAGGAAAATTTAAGTCAAATTTGATAGGGCTGCAAAAAGAGATCCCAGAAGAGTAGTTAGTGGAAGATTAATAACGAGCAGGAATGGGGAGATGATTGCAGTCTATATGGAAAAAATAGGAATCAACATCATCAATCAAGCAGGAATGAGGGATCTTATAGTGGAGTTAAAATTTCCTGGGCCTAGCCTGGAAAGAGTGGCAATGGAATGGAGTGGAATTCTCAGATTATAATCAATGTTGTGATGACAGAATGCATTTCTTCTTGAATTTGTAAGTTTGAACTCCCAATGTCAATGGATTAAAAGGAGGTTTCAGCAGAAAGGTTAGAAATAGAATTCATTATGCTACAAGAGCAGCCAACAAGGTTGTTGATTGGCTTTCTAACATGCCATTGAGTGGCAAGTATATGACATCAAGATTTTCAAAACTTGAGGTTCAAAGGAAGAATAAGGAATTATTGAAATTAATAGTAAGTCAAAATCTTGAGACTTAGAAAAAACACTAGGCCTTGGGGAGCTGACATAGATGTCCCTGTTTTTTCAATTAGAAAGATTGAGGCAGGATACCTTAAGTTGCAGGACATCAAATTTATGGACTGATTTGCAAATCCCTCCATAATTTTCGACAATCATGGCAGCCATTAGTGAGTAGTATAAATCATAGTTTAATTCTTATGAAGTTTCTGTTTGTTTTCACACCTGGAGAAGAACTGGGCTTGTTAATTCACTTTCTCTCTGCATTATCTCAGTCTCTATTAGCCATTAGCAATCAGAAGAAGGCTAGAAAGGAGAGGAGCAAAGCTCAAATGCTCCCTCAAGGAACTGTGAAGGAAGAGGGTCCTGCCTGTCAATTTCATAATTAAAAACGATGGGAATCCTCTAAGGAGACAGTCCGGATTGACAAGAAATATGTTCATAGGCAGGAAGAGTCCTCCACGTGGAATGATACTAAGCAACCCTTTTGGAAGTGAAAATTTTCCTTGAACATGTGCTCCTCAAACAATAAATTCATGAGTCACTTGTCAGTGTGGGTGAGAGATTTCAATGACTGGAGGATAATACTCTGTTTTTCAAGTTGGAGGTGAGAGAAATCATCAGGGAGGCAATGGAAAAAGCTATGGGATAGTTTTCTAAGTGAGTGGGGAATCATGAGGAAGACAAGAGGGCTGCTGATATTGAGTTAAGGATAGAACATTGCTGCAATCTTGACTGCATTTTCCAACTTTCCCAGTTCAATGCAAGACTAAGTTCAAAGTCAAGGAGATTAGATTGTACACTGATGGTTCAAAGAGAACAAGTGACTAAGTGGATTCCAATAAGGTGCTACTTAGCCACTGGGAGAGGTGCTTGGAGCAGCTGCCTCACTTAATCATTCTGCCAGTGATAGGCTCAAACAACAATGATGACAACCCAAGCCAAAAAAACAAGGCAATCCATAAAATGTACAATAAATCCCCATTATGCTTATTAGTTGTTAAAGGAGGGACAAAAAGTCTTTATATTGTTAGTGCTCTTAATAATGTTGAAAACAAATTGATGAAAACATCAGAGATACTCTGAAATCCTCTTGTACATGTGGCTGATAACAATTTTTCCAGAAGAAAGAATGCGGATGGAAAAAAAATTAGGAACTGGGAAGCGAGAATCCCAAAAAATAGAAATTTTCAAAAAAAAAAAATGAAAACATGAAAGATAAAGAAGATATAAAATAGTATAAATGCAAATAGATTTCAATATTTTACTTCTTAAACGATAAAGCATGAGAAATTACATCATGATTCATGGTTCATATGAAAAGGATGAATAAATTTTTTTTTTCAAAGAAAACCTCCCAAGATCCCCCCACCCCCCCTTCCCCCAAATATCCAGATGGAGAGCAGGACAATCACCAACCACAACAGCAGCTGGAAACCCTGACAGACTCGACTGGCTTTGAACCTATGACCTATGCCAGCCCCATCAACAACATGCCTTTGGCAGATGGTTCAACTAATTGAGCCAACCCTTGGGCCTACATAGCTATTATTTATTAGCCAAATTTTGGAATTTAAAATATGACTACACACCAAATTGTGGAAGCTGCAAAAATTGAGTTATGAAGATCAACTCAAAGCATTAGTGCAACTGCTCCACAATCTCATCATCCTTGTAAACAACCAAATACCACCATGGAGAGTAGGACAACCACCAGGCACAACAGCAGCTAGAAACCCTGACAGACTTGACTGGCTTTGAACCTGTGACCTATGCCATCCCCATCAACAACATGCTTTTGGCATATGGTTCAACTAATTGAGCTAACCCTTGAGCCTACATAACTATTATTTATTAGCCAAATTTTTGAATTTACAATATGACTACACACCAAATTGTGGAAGCTACAAAAATTGAGTTATGAAGATCAGCTCAAAGAATTAGTGCAACTGCTCCACAATCTCATCACCCTTGTAAACAACCAAAGACCACCCTGTGTTCATCATCCAACTTCTTGTTTACTCTGCAGGCCAAAGCCTACATCATAGTGGACAGCAGAGTGCCTAAAGAATGGATGGATGAATTAGCTAAAAGGGTTTTTATTCCATTATTTGGCATTCGTATGCACATCCTAATTTATACATTTGTTCAATGAACTTTCAACTTATGTACTCTTTTATTTATTACCTCATTTTACTCTGACATAGGGAAATGCACTTTTAACTTCGATATGTTCACTACAATAATTCTTGGTAGGGTCCATTATTTGCTGATATATAAAAAAAAAAAAAAAAAATTGTAAACAATTCTCGGATGATGTTTTTAAAAGATATCCCAGACAAATTTCGCTAGGCCAGGGAAATGCTACTTCTTTTATCTTTTTTTCCATCCCTGATACCCTCCCTTCATACCTGACTGTCGACATCTTCAACTTTATCTCAGTTACCAAGATAACAGACATTACTTTCACAATTCAATTGGTTATATTTCCTTCTCCATAGAAAGCTCTACTAGTGATGTTCCCAATACATCATTCTGAGTGAAACAGAAATGGAAATGGATAGATTAAAGAAAAATGAACCTCGATCCTTGAAATAAACATTATGGTCATTAAACAATATATACTTAACAGGGAAGACAAAGTCATAGATAAAGATAAGATAATTTTATTAATGTCCAATGAATGACCACAAAAAGGTCAATGGGACTGCTGGTTACAATGATTACAACATACTAGCTGGTGGACCAAACGGTCCCCTTTCTTTATAAGAGCAGGAAAAGAAAAACTACAAAGAATACGAAAGTAAAAGTCTGGATGACTGAAACATCTTGACAATGATTTGTGGTGAAGAAGTCCTGGAGGAGAAGGATGAGCCTCCTGAGTGGGGGGAGACTCCTTCTCCTAGCATCCGAGGTTGTTAGAAGAGGACTGAAGGAAACTTGTCAATGTATGTTGCCCTGAAGCGGAGCTGGACTATTGTCGTTTCTGTCGGGAGGATTTGGGGTGCCCCTTGGAGGTGGGGGTGTGCCTGGTTCTGGATCGCTAATGGGGTCTAATGGAACGAGATTCCTAGATCCGCATTGACCTGGAGTCATGGTCTAAGGATCGATCGGTGGTTCTCTTAGTGCCCTGCGATGCTGGGAGTGCTCTGAAGAAGTCATTGATCCTCTGTGTGGTGGTCGAGGCAAACGAAGGCTGGAGTAGAGTCAAACGGTGTCTAAAGGTCTCCTGGAGGTAAAGTGCCAAGCATCTCTAGTCAGTTTATCTAGGGAAGCTGGTTGATAAGCAATAAAAGTACTCGTGGATCCCATAGTAGACGGGGCATCTGAAGATGAAGTGTGACTCAGTTTCCACCTCCTATAAGTGACAAAGTTGACAGATCCTCTCCATCATGTCAATATGGTGGTTTGTTTCCACCCAAAGCTTGTGCGATCCAACTCTGAGCTGCCCAAGGGGGATCCTGATGGTATGCATCCAATGCTAGAGGGTATAAGGGGGTCAAGTGATGAGTCCATCTCTGATCTTCGACAAGTGCTCAGCGTAGAAGGCCATCTTTGGGCACAAACCGCCCAGAGGATTGACCCATTTAGTCCCTTAGTTAAATAAGAGACTAAGCCAGGAAGAATAAAAACCTATATAAGACCAAGAGTGAAGGATAGCAGATATTAAAAAGAGACCCCTACCTATGAAGTAAACAGCTCACCAAAGAGATAAGGTTGATAAGGAAGCCTAGCAAACTGGAAAAAACCGAAATCTAGATAATTAATAATGTACAAACACAATAATTGACCAAACAACACAAAATTCCACTTGAAATCCAAAAAATGGGCACTCCACGTAACATGCTTCTATATGTCACATAATAATATCTACTTTGAGATTTGCTAATAAAAACCACATCATAATATCTTTCAATATTCGTTAGTAGATGTTGTATAACAATATCCTTTTAGATGTGTTAGTCATTCAAGTCTCCATTAAGAAAAACCTAGGAAAAGGAAATATTGTAGGGAAGCACTCCCCTTGCTCAACTTTCAAGCAAGTATCTACAATAGTGCACTCCCAAAATACTCCTGATCGAGTGTTTTCAAGCAAGGTTACTTGGGAGCAGGAGAGAAAACGGGGAGCGGGAGTGAGAGCAGGAGCACCATTTTCAAAAGCTCCCGGTGCGGGAGTGTTTCGGGTAGCTTTTTTTTAATATATATATATTTTATATTTTTTATATTTTGATGCATATATGTCAACAAAAGCATGTAGAATGATGAATTAGACATAAAAAACATATATTGAACTGGAGGTATCTTTATCATTACCTCTAGATTCGTATAGGGATCTTTGTCATTAATATCACTCTCTA
Source organism: Pinus albicaulis (assembly GCA_034641835.2). NCBI lineage: Eukaryota > Viridiplantae > Streptophyta > Pinopsida > Pinales > Pinaceae > Pinus > Pinus albicaulis. The sequence continues at coordinate 427,659,735 of CM076583.1, read as the reverse complement.
AGCATTGGCTCTGGGAGCGCGCTCCAGGAGCAAGTTCGAGGGAGCGCGCTCAAGGAGAGGGTTCGATAGGGGGGAGGCGCTCCCCCGCAACCTTGTTTTCAAGAGCACGCTCACAATCTACATATTCATGTTGTCTAGAGAATGTTGAACACTCACCAAAGAGTAGGGCTAGTCCCAACACAATTGGAAAAGCTATTTTTACTTTTTTTAAAACAAGTTGGGGCCTACGAGAAGGCCCCAATAGGCCTCATGTGCTCAATGAAGGGGATTTATAGCTTTATAAATGCCTAATTCCTCTTCATTTCTCCTTGCATTTTTCTTTCCAAAAAATAAAGGTTTTGATTGTTAAAGGTCAACAATTTTGGTAGAATATCTACCATTCAAACCCAAGAACTAAGCCAATGGAAGTCCCTCATGGGAAATTTCTTGTTGTAATTCCTATAATTAAACAATTAAAAAAATAAAGTTAGCTACCTCTTGAGTGGGTTTAGTAGCCTCTAGAAGCTTCTCCTTTAGCATAGAGGCTTAATCCTGCTTGTCTGAGTCCACGTCATTTCTTCACGATCCAATTTCTTTACTTTGGGAACCTTGGGAGCATGGGTCCAAGAAAATCCGAGGCCATTTTTCACTATGATTCAGTATGTGTGGTTCGATGCTACCACAGAAAGAGCTTGTAGTACACCATGGAGTCTCATAAATCTCAGCAAAGGTCTCAGTACTGTGTTAATAAGAATAATACTCTATGCTACGGTGTTGATCAGTGCCAGGTGCTATATCATAATGTATAACCTCGGCACTTCTAGGTACTATGCTCACTGATGTTATGATGCTAAGATGCTCGAAGCTACTTGGTGTTGAAAAGTGTAACTAGGATCGGTCTTCATATTGACTATGTAATTATGTATTTATGTAAAGAAGACAAAGATAATAAAATGTATTTTTGTTGTACTTGCTTCATGGGTTTCATGAGCAATATTTTATTATAGGTCAATAGACTTCTTCTTGATGTCTATTAGGATTCATCTTCTAGTTATAAATGTAATTAAGGGTCATAAATATGAAGAGTCTAGTCATCAAAATGCTCCAAGACCTTGTCATGTTCACCCTCATTAAACGCTGGAATAATTGCACTATATGTCGGCCTATATACATAGTGATCTAGTTGGCCTCCAATCAGCTTGAAGGGTCAGCCTAAAAATAGTGACATGATGCCTATATATACAGTCAACTCAGTGGTACATTTGAACCAAGGAATTGCGGATCTCTGGACAGGAAACAGTGCAGATTTCAGGAAGCATAAAAGTGCGGATTTCAGGAAGGATAAAAGTGCGGGCTAAAGGATAGAATTGTGGACATTCCTGTGATAGTTACCTCATAATAAAGTCTGGGTTAAAATACAAATCGAAGAAATAAGTGCGGATCTGTTCTGTGTAGCATTCTGGAGTGGTGAACATGGATTAGTATGAAGAAGCTATGGTCAAGTGAAGTGTGGTCAAACTTTTAATGAATTCACTAATAATATAAGGTCAGTGTTCAAATGTTATGTTATGCAAATGGTTAAGCTCAACGATCATGCTGTGATGATAAGTCTAAGGGCTAGTATAAGTATGGGAAAAGGAGGAAGGTAAATCTATGATTTACCTTCCTACTCTCAGAAAGGTTACACATCTCCAAATGCATGACAAGTGAACGATGAGACTTCAAATGATCTGGTCTCCTATATTTGAATAAGCAATAAGAAGTTTTTGAAGACGAACTTAGAAACCGAGTTCTCTAAGGTTGATGCAAATTAGTGCAGGTTGTTGAAGAAAAGAAGGATCAGTATTGAAGGAAGACTTAGAAGCAGTGGAAATGTCTTGGAAGCATTAATAGGTCAAGCGTCTGTGTCTTGGTCATGGTACTTGTCATCTTGAAATTCTATAAGAAGAATTTCTCGTGGGTTTTCCTCTCCAAGAAGGAGAGGTTTTTCCCTGGCTTGAAGAGCCTAACTTTGTGTCTTTTGTATTTTGGTAATTGACTTGATGAAAGACTAAATAAGCTAAAGAAGAGAAGACATAAGTAACTCAAATAAGCTCACAAGTAATTATCAAGAAGAGAAATTGAATTAATCACCAGCCCCCTAAATTCTCAACACTTGGTTCTACTCGGTGTTGTAGTGATAACATGAAGTTCAGTGATGAATCACTATGTTTGGATGTTGCTATAGGGATTATGATTTGAAGATCAAAGGATCAAGGAAGAAAACTATGTCTTGGTCTTGGAGTGGCGAAATAGGTCAAGGGCCTTGGTCTTGGTATTTTTCAATTGGAATCTCTATAAGAAGAATTTGTGCGGCTTTTCCTCTCAAAGAGTGAGAGGTTTTGGCCCTGGCTCATAGCCTACATGTTGTGTCTCTTTTCTATTTATGTTTATGCATTGGTTACTGTTTGATGAAGAAATAACACTAATCATCTAACAAGAAAAATATCTTAATCTAAATAAGTTAAAAGGCATTCAAAAACAATCACTAATGAAGAGAAATCTCTTAACACTAAATCCCCTAGATTTCTCAACATTGTAGTGGTCAAGGGCCTTCTTTTAAAAGGCTTGGTGCAGGCCCGCCCTTTCTCCAGTCATAATGAGCGGCAGATATTTTTGGAGAGTTGTATGAAGCCGAATCACCTTCCCCCCTAGTTGTAATCAGGGATTCATTTCTTTTGTTTTTCTGAGTTCTTGTGAGACCCCTCTCAGGGGGATACTATGTTTTCAAGTGCGAGCTACAAATCTGGTCTCCTCCCTTGCAGCTAAGATTCAAGAATGGACCGGGATCCCCTCTGCCTTATGCATCTCCTTTATGAGGGCCAACAACTTTATGATACAAATATACTAAGTGAGCGTGACATAGTAAACAACACGGTAATAAATCTAGTTTCTAGATTGTGAGGCAAAGCTCAAGGAAGGGGTGGGCCCTCTTCCTCTCAGCCCAAATATTTTAAAAGAAGCCTTAAAGCTAGGGATTTTGAACCAGCCTCCTAAGGAGCTCTCAGTGCTAGCCTTTTTTGTGGATCAAATCGAGAAAATCCCATCCATTGGTGTGCCAAAAAATTAATCTGACTCTCTCAGTGTTGACTACATGGAGCATGCTCTAATTTTTCGATTTAATGGATTTTGGCCTTCAACATATGTACTTCGAGAATGGGTGGCTAAGACCTGGTCTAAGCACAATTATATGTTCTTCTCCTCAGAGGGATACTTTATAGTATATTTCAAGAACTAGAGGGATCGACAGGGGGTCCTTGAACTTGGAGCATGGTTTTGGGTTGATTAGGGCTCTCCGTTCAACCATGGTTTGTAGATTTTAACCCCTAATAATTCCAGATTTGGCCATTCTTATTTGGGTTCAACTCCCTAATTATCTTAACTTAATGCACCCTAATATTTTAGTCGATATTGGTAATGCCCTAGGCCAATTCATTAATATCAACACGCACAAGCTAGCGAAGGGTATTGTTACCTTTGCACGGATATGCGTGGAAGTTGATTTCAACAATGGATTACCTGATAAAATCCTCCTGAACTGGAGGGGAGATATTTACTCACAAGCACTAGATTATGAGAACACAACCTTCCATTACAAGTCTACCAATAGCCAGGTCCCCTCCAAAATGTATGCCTTTCTTCTCAAGGGCCCTCTCCACCTCACCAAGAATTTATTGCTAGTGTTCAGTGAAAAAGAAAAAAATGTAGAACAATAACACTTCACCCTTTCCTTCTTCTGGTTCATATAGATGGTCTATTCAAACACACATTTCTTTGAGAAATCTAAAACCTATACCAACTTTTCTACAGATCCATTTGAACAAACCGTTGTTTCATTCACTCCTTCGTATGCCTAAAATGTTGATGTTATGTATTTGACAAAACATCAAGTAGTAGGTCTGACAAGTCTCTAACTTATCCTTCCAATTTAATAAATTTATTGAATTTCTTTCTCCTTTGAATTTGTGATTGTTATATTTGAATTTGGGTCAATCTTTCCAAGTTTTAAAATCACTAGATTGTTCAATTTGAGTTTTCTATACGACAAGTTTCTTGAACTAGATTTGTGATGTTGTTTGTTTCTCAAACATACGCTTTTATTTTGAATTAGACTTTTCTAATACTTTTAGGATAATAGTAACTTTCATAGCTAGGTTAAGTGTTGCCTTGACAAAACGGGCATCTTTGCAGACCAAATTTTCAATGTGGAAGATCTATTTAGGAGGGTGTTTCTCCATCATTGTTTTCTGAAATATTCCTTTACCCAATAACACAGACTTTCTAAAATGGTCTTCAACTTTTCACCATTACACTTATAACAAATTGTATTCTATAAGAGTTGCAGTCTAAACTTGTCTTTGCTTGAACAGACATTGTAATTATAACAAAGCACAGATAAACATGAAACTCTAATGTGTTGGGAAGAAAGTCGGTTCATGCTTCTAAGAAGACTCAGAGAACATTGTGGCAAAGAACTAACTGTTATTCAAGAAGCTCTAGCATTTGCTAGTGACAAAGATGAGGAAGAGGATATACATTCAAACCGCTGTGCTCGCCAAAAATCTTCAACCAGAGAAGAAAATAAAACATTCCACTGTAATTAAAATGACAAAACTGATGAAAATAGTAAAAATTAAAAGACAAAAGCTAGAATGGCCTTAATTATTTTCTTATTTGCAGTGCCCAATTCTTGAAGAATTCAAAGCTGAAGCATAGAATGGCCGGTGTAGTAGTATCCAAGGTTGCACTAATAGCTGTGAGCATGCTCATAGTGCTTCAATTATAGCATACAACACTATGATCCCTAAAAGCATAAAGGAAGTGGTAGCAACAAAAGTTTAAGGGTTGGAAATAACACTAGACATTTAAAAATGCAAGAAGGACATACCAACATTGAAGATCATTTTCAAAAACATTCAATAGGTGAAACGAAAAAGCTTCTTGGACAATATAATTTCAAAAATTTAGATGTGTTAATTGGTAGGAGCTAGCATGCATTACAGGTCCCCTTATTTGTTGTGACTAATCAATCATTAACTGCAATCACAGCCTTAGTACATGTCAAGGGGTTCTGTATTCTAAATTTGTTATCCTTGTTACTTGGTAGAATGTCTTTCCTTCACATTGTAGGTGGGAGCCTTCTGAAGGAAAGGGAGATTCATATTTAGTGTGGTTTCTGCTTTTTCAAACACAAAAGTTTTGCAGAATTCTAACATAGATTGTGAAATGTGAGGGTATATGAATTAAGTATATAGTGCTTCTTAATAGGGAAAATTTCTAAGATAGTGTAGTGTGGTATTTGAAGATGCCTCATACAGTTTGTTGAAGGAGGTTGTCAATGACTATGGTCTTTTACTGGCTAATTGACTACTCTTGTACATCCAAAAGTTTTGCAGAATCACTTTAGGTTTGATTTTCTCTTTTACTCACTGAGTGATTACCCCTTTACATCCCAAAGGTTTGTGAAATTGCTTCAGGTTTGTTGAATTGGACCTTGCAATTTTTGAGAAAGAGTAAAATGATTGCAGAGTATTGGCTTATTTCACTCTTTGCAGAATATCTAAAAAAAAATTAAGTAATTTCTACTTATGAATCATACTTTTTAAAAATAAATTCTACTTATTTTCATAATTTAAGAGGTTTCACCGATCTAGAAATAGAGAATAAATAAATGAAACAGAAGCTTACTGATGGTGACATTGTCATTGGGGTCTTTGAAGCATATTTTCTATTCCCTTGAGGCTGAGTGAGGTGCAGAGGATTCTCACAGCAACTCTGTTGGCCACAATGCTGGCCTTCATCTAAACCTCTCATTTAGGTCTTCTATTCTTGCTCCTTTATTATGAAAAATGGCTTCCCAAACTCATCAGAAACCCACGTCATCCCTACAAATAGTAACAAAATGCAGCAGAGAGATTAAGCTGAAACATACAAGCATGGATGCGAAAAAAATAGTAGAACCAGATACCTGAGGTGTGTGTACTCCTCTCTGTCGAACACTAAAAAATTCTGGAAAAGTAGTGAAGTTAAAAATAGAACAAATGTAAAGTCATCAACCATCAATGGACTGAAGATCTGAATGGTGGGGTTCGAGATCGGATATTCGGTCTGCCACTAGTAAAACCCCAATTCCCAACTCTCTTCAATCTGGTTTTTGCTCCCGCTCCCGCCCTATGCAAAGGGAAAAGATTCTACTTAGATACTTTGAGAGTAAAAACGTTCCCGCCCCTGTAAAACTAAAAAAAAAAATACTGCTTCAGAACATTTGGGTTGCCACGGGTTTTGTAAATCATCCAAAAAAAACAAAAACAAAAATCCTATAATTTTATTTCCAAAGGTTTTTTTAATAGTAGTTGAAAAACTAACGTTTTATTGTATGTTTTTTGTTGTGATGGAAAGCATTTTTTTTGTTATATTTTGGCATATTTATTATTATAATAATAATATATTTTTAAGATTATTTATTTTATGTAATTATTTTATTATTAAAAAATTTTAGGATAGAAATGTTGTATTTTTGGAATTTTAATGTGAAAGTACTTTTAACTTAGTTGTATTGAAAATATTTAAGTTTTCTTTTTTATATTGGGTGGGTGTTAACAAAAGAGTTTATGGTAAGTGGGTTTAATAGTTAAAAAGTGTTAGTCTCTTAAATTTCATATGAGAAATTTGGAAGGAGTAGGGTGTATATTCTTCTTTAGGTTAAATATATTCAAATGGTTGTGTGAATGGGGTTGTAAGAGACTATGTTTTCATCTTGAGAAAATAGAGTCATCTCGAAACCACTCTCATAGTTTAGGTTGTCATAAGTAAAATATGTGTTTTGTCTTAAGATGTGAACATTTCATTTTATGGAGTGTGATAATGTGGTTTTAGCGAGGCATTAAAATATGGAACGAGCATGCACATTTGGTATGCTAGTGTTGTGTTCTTCTTGAGGCATGAGTGCACGTCTAAGAAGACTCTAACAAGGGTTGAAGAGGTGGAATACTTAGAGAAGTTTTGGGGGGTTGTAGTCTCACTTAGAGGTGTAGAAAATCAAGTTAAGCACCATGTGAAGTTTTGAAGCAAACTTAAGATATTTGACAAGTTGCACGAAGGCAAATTAGCAATGGTATTAATTGAACATTCTTTGATCGAAGTTGATACCCTCTCCTTGGCACTACCACTTTGCAAGACAAAGAAGAAATGTGAAATATATGTGGAACCCACTAAAGAAGTTGGCAAGGTTGTTGCAACATATATAGGTGGTTTTGTCGTGTTGCGAAAGGAGTTATTAGAACTTAGAAGGTGACCATTGGAGTAGATTTTTCATGGAGTGTCAGGGAGGTGCAAGGGTGTAGGCCACATCTTACGGGTATCTTGTAATTTTGGTGTGCGTGAGTGATGTTAGTGCATTGTGTTTGATGAGAACTAGCTATATTATGTTTCATGAAGGAAAAAACCCACAAGTTTGAGATGTCTTAACCATTTGGAATTGTAAGATGTGTTATGCCCTAGTTTTGAGGAGATAATTAGAACCCTCTCAGAGTATGATGGGTTGTACCATGGACTTAGGTCCACTTGCATGGGTTGAGGTGTAAAGGTGCCCCGTGAGTTGAGGAAAATGATTGCAATGATTACCTATATAAAGTGTTTATGATATAATATTAATGATTTTTTTTGGAGAATGGAAGAGGAAGATAAGAAAGGAGAGGCACTAAGGTTTATTGTAAATCAATCAAAAGGAAGGAAAAATGTCTCCTATTAGAGATATTTTTCAAGTTTCCTCTTCAATAGTATTAAATTTCATTGGAGCTATGGATTTAGCCTCAAAAACATTTATTGGGTACTCGAGAAATCCAAGACCTGACATATCCAAGCTAATCCATTAGATAGATTCATCTTGGGCAAAGGTTGCGAATTCTAAGGTGAAAAACTCCCATTTTTAATGTGGGTTTTAAACCTTCCATTTGAAAATGCTAAAAGAAAGGTCATGATCATGAAAGGAGGTCCTTAATTTTACCAAAACTCAACGCCAATGTTTAATCCATGGTGTGATTCTTTCTATTTGGGTTTTTCCTTGAACATTGAGATCTATCTTTGGGTCTAGCTATTAGTCTATCATTTCATTTATGTGTTGAGAATGTCTTAAGGGTTGTAGGGGATGGGATGGTTATTTTCCAATACCCCTCCCTTGAAACCTTATAAAGAGATAGTGTGCCCCATTTTTTTGTCGTAATATTTCAACCATGAGCTCTTCTTATGAGTATGCCCTTGAAGGGAGGGTATGTAAAGGAAGTAGAAAAAAACAAAATTTCATGTTGAGTCAAAGGAGGGGTATAGATTGTAGGTGTCTCTAGAGGTCTTGAAAAAGGTGAAGGATAAAGGAGTTTACCTCTTATTGAAACGCCTTCCGTTCCACCATTCGAGTTGATAAAGGGCACTGAGTTTAAGGGTCATAGGTGAGTTCTCACGAAGATCTTAAAAATAAGAAGGTAGGTGTGATTTAGCATAGGATTTATTCTTCAATGGTTGACTTTTAGGGTGATATTTCATAGTAAAAAGACCCATGTATTGAAAACAAGAGAATACCCTCAGAGAATTAAAAAATCCTAACAGCAGGACTGAACTTTAGTATCTGCCTATCAAAATTTCAGATTTGTATGAGCAGAAATTGAAGGATGTAAATTCAAGAGTGCAAACATAGCATGTACAGTGGATTAAAACAACAAATATATTAGGCCCACTCTACACAAATCTGCAATCTAAAAAATTAGGATAAAAAGAGCAGGCTCCAAAAAAAAATTCATAGAAGAATGTCACAGCAAGTTGTCATCTCACAAAAGCTCCTACTACAACCTACAAGCTAATAGTACTCACTCTTATTATCTATTTCTACAAATTTCTAACTAGTGTGCCCATCCTTTTCATTTATAAGTTAAGAGAAGGTGTTTTTAGAAAACAGGCTGATGATAGCGTTAGTGGTGCATCTCCCTTGAGCATGAGAAACTCCCTCATAACTTTGCCTTGTATGCAAGGATTTTCTTTTAGAGTAGTGCATTATCATAGTAGATATAACTCCTCTCCTGAAGGTGCCTCATTCCATAAGTGTGCACTCATGAATGCACATGAGATGATGGTGTTAATCTCCTCAACTAGTGTGCCATACTTGGTGGGTGTGACCCAACAACTAATTCGTCTATCCTCGAAGGTGTCGTTATAAGCTTCTAGCTGTATTTAAGAATCTTTCTGACTGGTGTACCACAATCTAGCTCTGCAATCTTGGTGTTGCTCAACTTCTCAAGGCTGAGGTGAGACCAACTAGGTAATCTAACACTCCTGAGAATTTTTTTTTTCCAATAACCCAAGATTCTCCCCCAACTTGTCAAACTTCCCCTTTGTTAGGAGCTTTGTCAAACTATTAACCATATGCAACTTTGTTAGAATGTGGTCCAACACTACCAACTCCCTAATGAACTTGGAATCTTAGGAAATTGTATTGAATATCAATGTGTTTGAAATGATCATGACACATTGGATTTTCATAGAGCTTGATGTAACTTTGATTCTCACAAGAGACAATATTGGGCTTCAACAACTGATTGGTTGACTCTACAATCAAGTTGCAAATCTAGATAGCTTCATAAGAAGTATATGAAACTGCCATATACTTTACTTTAGTGGAACTAAATGCAATTGTTGCTTTCTTCTTGTTCATTTAATAAAAAAGATTTATAAAATTATAATAATGATGTTTAAAATGAGCCTTATGATGGTCTACTTATACACATTGATTTTTCACGAGGTGTAGGGGTATGTTTATAGCATCACTGCCCTTGAAAGCTTTGTCTTGAAAGCACATTAACTAGAATTTTCTTTAGTTAAGCACATTTTTGTGGTGGAATGAAGTTTATCAGATATCTATTTATACTTTGTAGAGGTTTGAATTTTTTTTTCCTTTGAGTGTTGGTGAGGTTTCTTTGTATTTTTTGCATCATAGTCTAAAGTCTTTTGACCTGATTGTTTAACATGAAAGATTTATGCTTATTGGAAATATATCTGAAATACCTGCATGATCAAGAAACTGTTATGGTTAATTAAATTACTAATTAGGTACTACAGAAAGAGGATGATGCTGAGAGGGCTTGCTTGGGTGACTCTGGGAGCAACCCGTAGGTGGTCAGACAAAGCTCCTCTAAGTTACAAATCTGAAGAGAAAAAATTGGTGATGTATATGTGGTTGCTCAACTTGGGCTGTATGGAAAATCTTGGCAGAGAGTGTTTACCTTTCCATGTCTTCACGAAAGTAGGTTGTCTGGTCACAGAATAAGATCACTACATGTAGGTGATGGTCCTATAGTAAGTTCTCAGCCTTATCTTCAGAATGGCTAACAGAGAGGATCAGGTTTGAATATAGGATATAATTTGATGAATTTGGAGATTTAGAGTTAAATAAAAAATTGTGGTGATGTTTGGATGGGTGCTAATTTGTAGGTTTTCCATTTTTATAATTTTCTTTGTTGTGCTTTCTACCATGCTACCTAGTTGCTTTCCTGTTGCCCTAGAATTTAAACTTTTTCGATGTCTATCTCTCTATTTTTTCTTGCCCCATTTGAAATTTCATCCTTATTTGGTAGGTGTTTTCTTCAATATAGTGTGAATATTTTTCCATCACATAACTTCTATGGGGTTTGTCTACGCAAATAGCTTGTAAGGCCCATTCATCAAGGAATTTGATGAAATGAAATGATTATCAATGATCACCAACTGATGGTACCTACAGAGATTTACTCTAACAATTCTACAGTTTTCCTATGCCAATAATTATACAACATTTAACCTCATGAACTAGTCTCATTTTTTCTCTTAGGTGATGCTATAAGCACTTATTGTTGTTTTCAAAGATTTTACTCTCTAGTCCCATTGAGCTATTTCAGTTATTTGTGGACATTGATCTATTTTCATTTCATTCCTTCAATTTTTCTAACTATTATGCGTTACATTTGGCCAGTGCCTTCTTTCTTACCTATGCTTTTTTTGCTTAAGCATTCCAGCCAGCCAAAGTAGCAGGGACAGCAGGAGCCACGCAGTCCAGCCAGAGCCCAGCAGGGGCAGCGCAGAGGTAGCAGGGGCCACGCAGGGCTGATGCAAGCCCAGTCAGGGCGGACAAGATCGATCTCCCTAGTACTAAAAGTATCTAGCAACAAAAAGCCAAATAAACTAATCTTTCTCTAAGCATATATGATTTACAAAAAGCTCTATATAGGTGTAAAATACTTACCATATGTCTAGCGCTTGTTTGAAGTCGTTGTTGTCCCTCGTGCACTTGAAGGAGTTATCTTCATAAACCTGCAGTCACAAACAAGCAAAAATATTAAATAGCACTTGTATAGACATCATCATAAACCATGCTTATCATAGTGATCAAGGAATCTATGAAATAAACCATTAACTGACAGCTTATTGAGAAAAATGAGTATATTTGTATTAATTTCAAAAGAAAGAAAACCTTAAAACCTGAGCCTTGATGTTGCACAAGCCTTCCCAGGGTCCGAAGCAGGAGTCTCCTCTACTTTGATAAGCTCTGCACTCCTCCAACCAAGACGAATAGAGGTATGTAATCTCTCCTCACAAAAGTCTTAGTTAACTGAGTCTGAATCTCAATAACACTTAACCTCAAATATCCTAAAGCTTGAACTCTCCTTGAGGCTACCCAATGCCTCTTTTTATAGTGGAAAAAAGGATGTTTATGTTCCAATTACATGACAGAATCCTCCTTCAAAGGGATAAGCTCCTCACATCAAGGGGTTAGCTCCATAAGGTAAGGGATACGTGCACCTCAAAAGAGCGGTTCTGCCACTACAAGATTCTTTCTAGAGGCTTCTAGAATTTACTTAAAATGAGCTTTTTGGAATTTACTTGCGCCTTTTTTATCTTTATAGGGGTCCGCACTTATAACACAGAGAAATTGCGTTCAGGTATGCATGAGACTTGAACATTAGGTGCGGGACCATAGGAAAGATAGAGAGAAAGTGCAACACCAAAGTTTAGGAGATTTTTAGGAGCTTTTCTCTGATTTTCAAGGCTTGACATGAGGAACTGATATGATAGACTTGCAAAGGGGGAAATTATGAGTAATAATGAGCCCATACACATAGCAGAATGTCAGGATGAAAATTTTAAGTGTAACAGATTGCCCCCTAAAGTGCAAAGTCTGGAATAGATGAAGCTGAAGTCTGTCATATATGAAGAGTGCAGTACGTTATCATTTCAAGGATCATCTTGTGGAAATCCCAGTCGGAACCTATAAAAACATTCAATGCAATATATATATACACATATCACCGAGGTAGGTATCTTCCTATTACCGCATCAAACTAACTAGAAAAATGATTTAAACTATTATGATACAGGAATGATTTTTAATACATTAATAGCATAGACATGTGTAGACACAGTATGGATGCAGCAATCTGTTTATGAATATTCCACTGTATAAATGAATAACAAAATTCCTTGCAGCCTGGATGGTAGAAACTAGATCTAGGGTCTTGATTTCACATCTCTAACCAGTACGATTCATCCATGTGAATGAAATGTGTCAAGTCGAACATAGAAACCATCATTACCGGGAACAATGATGTAGACCATAATGCGTATATAACCACGCAATGTCATCATTCTCAAAGTACTCAATACAATCCATGAAATGTGAATGAATGAGCTGAAGTCGAACATGTCATGGAATCATTTGATCGAAGGTCAATGATGCAACTTGTCGTTGAAGGCGAGAAACCTGCCATTGAGGCATGCAGATTTCAAGGTACTGACGATTTTTGGATCAACTTCCTAGATAATGAGTTGTCGTCGATAGAAAGTGATCCGTCGTAGGCAAGCTCACAACACGAAATCATAGATCAAGTTTTGAAAATATATTGGCAAGGAATGACTTAGGGATGGTCAAATTGGATGAGAGATATTTTGCAAATGAATGGTTTATTTGAACTGTCCTCTTGAACACATAACGACACTGCAGATGGCATGGTGACAATTGACCCAAAGCTAATACCCAGAAATCGGATGAAGACTTTCAATGAGGTTTGATTAACTATTAGGCAAAGGATTCCCCAACCCAGGTGGATGAAAGTGTTGTGTTCAAGAGTGGTTAACTGGATTTTCGAAAAATCAAAATACAACAAACAAGTTCATTTTTCTCTCTTTTCCCCCACCATTTCTGGCAAGTACCTCTTTATTTTTGACAAGCTTGAGGAAGATAACATTTTCTTGTTTATAAGCTCATCCTTCGGATGACTCCAGAATTTAATAAGATTCAAACCCTGGTAATGAGGGAGTCTGTTTCGTTTAAATGAACAGTCCATCGTTAAATTTTTAACGGTTTCTCCAGACAGGGAGAAACTCGTTGTTTTTCATTTTTATGAGCCGAAGAAAAAATTAAGAAAACTCCATGGGTGTACTTTTCGTAAATTTAGTCTCTTGCCCGAAAAAGGATAAATAATGCGAGAACTCTATTGACCGTAATTAGTCAACGTATACCTTTTTCGTAAATAGTCCATTTCAGTCTAGAAAAGGGGTAAACTTATACTGAAGGGACGATCATTCATTTACTTTAACGAGTTCGAATAATCAAGTACTCAGAAATCTTTTCATGTTTAGAGAGTCTGAAAAGGGCTTAAAAGAGGACTCCAAGTTTTCTCTTTTTCGTAAAATTTTTAAAGAGTCCGAAAAAGTGATAAAAGTATGTTTTTTGTTGAAAAACGATCAATTCTCCTGAAAAATCCAATTTCTGCACAAAAACTTGAAACATTACACATACCTGTTTAAGATAAGTAAAAATGCTTTCAAAAATAACCTTTTTAAAGTGAAAAATAAACAAATTAGAAACTCGTTTATTCGAAAAAACTTATAAAAAGGGCTTTTCTAACTTTATTTTTACCGTTCAAGTTCAGAGTGAAAAGTAAAAGCTTTTGGGTAAAAAAGTTCCCGTGAAGATTCTGGGAAATCCGTCTAACGAAATCAAAAACCGTCAGTCCCAGGTAATCCATGACCTCCAAATATTGCATTTCATCCGTTTACATTTCATTTTTAGGTTTTAAATTTTATTTTTAAGGGAAAAATATGGTTTAATAAATTGCTCGCGGAGGTCTGCAGGTGAAACACATGGGCCCTGCGGACCCCGACTTTTTCCTATGTAGAAAAAATTCATGGGTCCGCACTTGTCCCACAGCATGCGTGCATTCCTACGCACTATGTATGAATACAAAGTGCGGTCCCCGCGTATTTAAATTTCAAAACCAAATTTCTCATTTTCCGCCCAAAAATTTTCAAATTAGATTGTTCTAACATATATTTTTATGCCTTGTAGGATTAACAAGATGCTGATTTGGAGAGAACGTGAGCATGAGGACGTGGATGATGCTGAAATTCTCCATTTGCCCACAATGCAAGCATTAAGAGCATGCAGTTTATATAAATTCTGGGCCATTCAGGGCATGAGGGCACAGGTAGACCTCCTAACATGGCTCGTAAACAGGTGGAACGTATAGGATCAGTGTTTCATTATTGGCGTTCACTGGCTCGAAATCGAGCTGGAGGATATTTATTTTCTGATTGGTTTGTCCAAGAGGGGCGAACAAATTTCCTTGTTCGGGACTAGGCCAGGTGGCCAGACTGTCGCTAGTCTTTGACAAGAATTCTGTAATGATCAGGCAGACCCCAAGGACAAACAGATTGACATAAAAACTATCATCCATCCCGAGCTAAAATTTATTGCGTTTACTGTTACCAGACTGTGTGGGATTGTAGCACTGCATGTGGCTACCAGTTCCCAGATGCGCATTGTTGTGGACTGTTTTCGAGGCACCATTTTCAACTGGTGCGAAGCTGTGTTGGCCAATGTAAAAGGCCAACTAACTAGAGTGAAAAATTGAAAACTAAATAACTTTGGATATGGATCCATTGTAGTCACCTTTGCTCTAGAGAGGATCCCCATGTTAGCTCCGCAGAGCATTCCTGTCGATGTCGATTGACCTCGAGAACCTAGGATGGTTCGTTGGGTTGCATTGATGGCCCGTCACGGTATTGAGGGCGCTGAGATTGTTCGATTTCCTCCTTCATATGTTCGTTGGCTGGAATGCCAAATTTTTGTTATAGAGGATTTTCCATACGCTAGGATAGATTTCTGCGGCGACTGAGAGATGACTCTCCCAACAAGGGAACAGTGGGATGAATCAGGTATAATCATTTTCAACAATTTCTAAGTTCTATTTTTTTTAATATTTTGATCGTCTTGAAAGTTAATAACCAAAAGTTTTGAATACAGATGTGGGCCCACGTCAACCAGCCCATCTCCAGCCTTATGAAAGAAGACAACCAGTTGCAGCCGCACCAGCTCCAGCAGGCCAATCAGCAGAAATCCTGTCTGATTTAGAGCATCACCTAGAGCATCTGACTCTATACATTCCAGAGATGGACATAGATGAGATTCCACTCAGATTGCAGATATACATGATTGGTGTTCCAGGAACTTTTAGGAGGTTCCTATGTAGGGTGGCCCAGGCAGTGGTCTCTTATCATGATCACCATCAGTGATGGGATGATCGTGTCGTAGACTCATATTTTTGACTTTTTGTGTTACCATTTTGCCGATCATAAGGTGTTTCCAACCTATGATCGAAGACGATGTATATATTTTTTGAAAACACTTATATACTATGATATATCACTATTTACCGGCTATCTGTGTACATGTTATGAATGTTGTTTAATTTACTATTTTGATTATTGCAAATGTCGATTTATCATACTGGAAGCAACTGCATTTGCTAATGTATTTAAATGTCTTGGAATATGTTGATATTCAATGTAATCGAATTCATGTTCCAAGAGACGAACTCTTAAAAATAACCGTAATAACATTGGATTTCTAATGGCATAAACCCTGTTGAGCTATAATACAACAAGTTTAGAATCCAACCTAACAATCTAACTCTGAATTCCAAAAGATATGGATTCAGATAATAACTCAATCACTGCACTATACTCTGCAATGTTATTTGTTGTTTGACCAAGGCTTACCCCATGCATGGATACTAACTCGTCAGAGGGTGAATAAATTACCCAAGCTACGGAAGAAATGTTCTGTGTACTAAAACAAGAACCATCAGCAAAACCAACGTAGGTTTGAAGAGACGCCGACATCTACAATATCAAGAGTAAAACTAAGATAAGCAGGAATAGTGACAAAACACACTTCTAAACTAGGCACGCTTTTCTAATCTAAAACACACCATCTGTAAATAATTCTAATCTAATTAAATCTCCACACCATGTTTAAGCATAATATCTCTTTAGAGAAAGCCCATTTATAGGTTTATCTAAAGGGACACTATCAAAATGTATCAGCTCATAGGCCCCTTTTGCCATCTTTCGCTTAACAATGAAAGGACCATGCCACATAGGCATGAATTTTCCAGCTCCTAGAATATCGTTGGCTTGATCATAAACTAAGACTAGGTCTCCTTCTGAAAAATTTCGAGGGGTAACACTTCTATCATACTGAGCTTTTATCCATTTGACATGAGCCTCGTTTTCTATTGCAACATTTCGTCGATTCTCATCTAGCTGAGCCAAGTACAAAAAACGTTTCTCCTCCTCAGACGTAGCTGGAAGTAATTCTATGGCTAATTTCAAAGATGGATTTTTTCACTCAATTGGTAACACGTCCTCCAAACCGTAAACCAGTTGAAAGGGAGTGAAACCAGTTGATGTTTTTACCGAGGTTCGATATGCCCAAAGTGCTGAAAATAACATGGAATGCCAATTCGTCTTGTGAATACCAATAATTCATCTAATCATAATGACTAAAACTTTATTGATAGCTTCAACCAGAAAATTAGCTTGCAGATAATACGGAGTGGAACTATCATGGCGCAGGCCAAGTTGATCTGTCAGTTCAGTCATCATGATATTCCGAAACTGACTTCCATGATCTGTAATAATGGCTTGAGGAACACCAAACCTAGCAATTATGTGATTGAATACGAAAGTTGCAGCAGTCTTGCCGTCAGCCGAAAATGTAGGCATCGCCTCGGCCCACTTAGTAAAATAATCTACTGCTAAGATAATATACGCATGCCCCCCATCTGAGTGAGGGTTACATGTAATAAAGTCAATACCCCATTTTGCGAAAGGACCAACAACAATTATAGGGTGAAGAGGAGCGGGTGGTGCACACATCTTACGATAAAAAATTTAACAATTGTGGCATTTCCGGATTGCATAAATACAATCTTTGAATAACGACGGCCAGAAATAACCAGCGTACAATATCTTTTGAGCTGTGGCATACCCAGACATATGACCGCCACATGCCCCAGAATGACAGTCATTTAAAACCTTCTCAGCTTCTTCATGAGTAAGACAACGTCGGAAAAAAGAATCCGCACCATGACGATAGAGTGTATCACCAATAATATTGTATTGCTCGGATTGGAAAGGTATTTTCCATCACTGAGATCGTGAGATTTCAGGGCAAAAAGATTGGGTTTGGAGATAAATGATAATATCCCCATACCATGGATCAAGTGTACTGACAAGAAACAAAGATTCGTCCGCAATGGGCTCTTCTGCCACAGTTTCAGTATCATTAGGGGGGAAATCACACATCAATTCTGCGAAAACCAAAGATTTCTTTGCCTTGGATTTTTCAAACTCCAAGTCAAATTCCTACAGGATAACTATCCATTTGGAATACTTTCCCCCTAGCAATTGTTTGGTCAAAATGTACATCATAGGGTTACAGTCAGAAATTACTGTGGTTTTGCGTAATAAGATATAGTGCCTAAATCTTTGAATAGCTTGAACGGCTGCCAAGGCCAATTTCTCCACATGTGTGTATTTAATCTCAGTTGGATGCAGATTTCGACTAAGATAGTAAACCACATGTTCAGTTTTAGATTCGTCTTCCTGAGCTAAAACCATCCCAATTGTGGAATGAGAGGCGGCGAGGTACAAAACGTAGTCCTGGTTGTAGTTGGGAGGATGCAATAATGGTGCATGGGTCAACGTGCATTTAAGTGCATTAAAAGATCAATCAGCGATCTCATCCCAAAAGAATGGAATGTTCTGTTTCAGCAACCGGGTAAAACACTTTGTTAGCTCGGCGTAGTTAGGAATGAACCGACGTAAAAAGTTTGCTTTCCCCTGCAAAATTTGGAGTTGGCACAGAGTCGAAGGAGGAGGTAAATTGACAATAGCTTTGACCTTCGACGGATCAACGTGAATGCCTGCTTTCAAAACAACAAATCCCAGTAAGCGACCCGATTCTACACAGAAAACACATTTGTGTGGATTCAACCTTATTCGATAATTCCTACATCTCATAAAGATAGCTCGTAAATGAGTGAGATGGTCGGCCCTATGTGATGAATGAGTAGGTAAATCACCGAGATAAGGCTGCACAATGTGCTTAATGTCATGAAATGCATAAGACATATCCCTTTGAAAAGTTTCTCCAGCGTTCTTTAATCCAAAAGGTAGTTTGCAATAAGCAAATGTTCCCCATGGACAAATGAAAGCTATTTTTGGCTGATCAGCAGGGAGTATGTTTATTTGATTGTAACTGGAAAAACCATCCATAAAGGAAAACATTTCACTGCCGGCACAATCATCGATTATTTGATCGATATAGGGGGTTGGATAATTGTATTTGGGACAAGCCCGATTAATATCCCTATAATCGATACATACTCGTATCGTCCCTTGTTTTTTAGTAACAGGAATAATATTCGATACCCACTTCATTAAAGGAATTGGATAAATAAAACCTGCGCGAAGTAATTTTTCAACTTCGGCTTTGATAGTAGCAGCTTTTCTAGGATGTATTTGACGTAAACGTTGACGAACAGGTTTGGCATCTGGGTAAGTTTTGATTTCATGTACGAAAATTGACAGATCAATTCCTGGAATTTCTTCATAGGACCAGGCAAACACACCACAGAATTCTTGAAATAGGGCTTTATAAGTTTGAATTTCATATTTTGTACAACAAGCACCTATATGAATGTTTTCAATTATTCCTGGCTTTACTGAAATGTCAATTGGAATCGTTTGAGAGATATTTTCCAAATTTAACTCAGAATCAAGATTTTGCAATGGATTCTGCGGTTTTTTGACATATTCAGCAGTAAAAATAGAAGCGAAATCATCTTCAAAATGATCCAGCTCAGGTAAAAATGAAGGTCGATGATGTAGATATTCCCATGGTAAATTTTCAACAGACAAAATTTCACGAATTTGCTCATCAGTATGAACAAGATCAGGAAATGTCATTGTGGCTGAACTAGATATAGAAAGTGATCCCTCATGGATCCCATTCATTGGATCATTTTTGGTTGAAGAGGGGTCAGAAAGTGACTGTACAGCCTGATACGCAATTTCAAATGGACTCAAAGGCATCATGCCATCAAATGAATCTAACGCAGAGTTGGACGGTACGACCCAAGGATCATCAAACATAATAGTGTCTGATGAAATCATATGAATAGTTGCGGTAGAAGGCGATACGTTGAGGAGGAAAGGAAAAAGTTCCTAGTAAACCACAATATTTAAGCAAACCTACTCCAACATCCTTGTAAGGGATAGCCGCTTTACCAACGTGCTGGATTGTTTCTGTAGAGGCTGGATCGGAAGAAAAATAAGTTAACTGATCTATTGTAACGATCCTTCCTTGATGTGGAAATTTTATGAGTCGAGAGACCGAAGAAACAACAGCAGTCATAGCATAAGAACAACTGTGACCCAAAAGAAGGTTGTAATCTAGAGGGGCATCAACTACTTCCACATCTAGATTTACAGTTTTACCTTCGACCCCTATGGGTAAATCCTGAAAAATACCAAAAGGGTGAAAACCTCGGCCATCAAAAGCCTTTAGGATTGTCAGACACTGATTGAGTGTAGGAGATCCAAGCGATTTCCAACACTGGATCAACATAATACACGTTGAAGCTCCCTCATCAATCACAATCCGAAAGATTGGTCTGTTTTTTACTAACAATGGAATTTGGAAAGCCATTTGATGAGGTAGGTGAGGTGTACTATTTTCTAAATCGAAGATTATAAGGTTCGAATCCTGAACATCGACAGCTCCTATGGCAGACAAAAGTAATTTACGTTGTGCTGGGCATGACTGCAACACTTCCAAAGCTGACATTGCTGAAGGGGAAATAGCTAAATCTTCAACAATGTTGTAATTCTGAGTAGCTCTCGCATGTGGATTGAAATCTGATTTACGAAGAACACCCTTAGCAGGTGGTTTGATTATTAAGTCTGGATTTGGTTTCTCGATCTGTAGCGGACGAGAAACAGGAGGAGGTGTAGTTGATGTGTTTGCACTAGAAGATTCTGCTTCTTTACCATCAACAGGATTCTTAGTACCATAATCTTGAGATCGTGTCGCAATCCATACATGAGACATCATTAGAATAGGTTCTTCTGAGGCATTCGAGGTAGAACCAACCATTTTACTATCTTGAGTTGGAAAAGGATCCTTCAAGATAGCGGGTTGTTGTGAACCTTTAACGAATTTTGCAACTTCTGCTCGATGTGGGAATTCCTTAGTAAAATGATCCTCATCACAAATGTAACAAGGATAGTGAGGTTTGCGTTTTTCTTCATTGGATTCATTTTTATTAGTTTTCTCTTTTTAATTCTTTTTGTTTTTATTCTTCCCTTTCTTTTTACCACCAGATTTAAATTTGGTTGTAGATGTCTCTACAACATTAATGTCGGCAGAAATTTCGGGGGAAGATTCTCCTTTCGGGGAATCAGGTAAAGTTATAATAGGAGAAGAATTCTTTGAAGATTTCTTCTTGCTTTTAGTATTTACTATACCAATCATACCATCAGTGGCATGAGACCTTGAAGGAGCTGCAACTATTTGACCTTGTTTTGGAAGATCGGGGATTTTTTCATGTAAAGTACCTGACTGCGTATAAACGAGGTCAAGGTGCTGAGCTTGAGCAATTACTTGCTCCTCAGTAACAATGCCAGCCTTAGCTACATCCTCAGTGATCTTGGGTAATAATGATTTAACAAACCATTCCGCCAAAATTTGATCCGGAATGTAAACTTTCACCAAACGCCTTCTACGTCACCATTCATAAATATGATCAGAAATATATGTGGACGTAGATTTCTTTAGTGAAGTTAATAGTTTCGTGCCATTTTCGTATCTGACAGGCAACTGAAAATGAGTCAAGAAAGCAGTTGCTAACTGACTGAAATTATTAAAAGAGCCTCGTGGTAACTCAATGTACCATTTGGCGGCAAGACCAATAAGAGTTCTTTGGAAAAGACGTAAGCAAATTGAATCATCAATTATTGAATTAGATGCACACCAGAGGTGAAAAGTCATCACGTGATTTGATGGATCCTCTCCTGACTTACCTTCGAATTTTGGTATATCACTGGGCAACTTATGTGGCATTGGCGGCCAGTACGGATAATAGAAAATTGGATCATTCGTAAGGCGCATCAAATCAGGTAAATCCAAAGTTACAATAAATGGTAACTGATGGTTACGGTCGTGAAAACCTTGAGTAGCCAAAGCAGTTCCAGGAGGAGGATACCCAGGATAACTGGGAATCGGAGTTGCATTAGGAATTGTGTAACCTCCCGGGTAAACAGGATTAACCGGACCAAACTGGGGTTGATGAGGCTGCTGATAAGTGTAGCCAGGGTACGGTTGATACTGATAATTTGGATTTTGTAAAACAGGACCGAATTGAGGCTGTCCCTGGTATGGTTGATACGTGAATTGCGGTTGACTTGTGGCCACCGTACTTGTACCAGCTTGTCCCGCAGGCATCTAGACTGAAGTCTGAACAAAAGGTCCTGACTGGGGTACAGAGACTTAAGGGATTTGCACGGATGCAGGGATAAAAGAACTCAGAGCTACAGATACTCTAGAAATAGGTGTTGTAGGTTGAACAGACGTCACAATAGTTGCAACAGTTTGAGGTGGAGTCTAAGGTGTACTAGGCCCAGACTGCTAAACATAACTAGGTGAAGGAGTTTGAATAGTGGATTGGACGGGTTGCTGGGTTGGACCAGAAACCAAAGGATGTCTAGGTTGAGAAGGCAACTGCACATTAGGCTGCATAGGCTGTTGATATTGGGATAGATCCCACACCATATTCATTTCGAGGTATTATCCCGTAGAATGTTGAACGTAAGGACCATAGCCTGGTTGAACGTAGGGTTGATAAGTAAGTGGTAAATTTCCAGCTCCTTGAACAGATGATTGACCAGAAGGCTGTTGGAAACCTTGAATTGGGTACTGACCTTGAGGTTGATAACCCTGAGGCGCATACTGAAGCTGGGGTTGATAAGGACCCTGAGGAGCATATTGAGCTTGGGGTTGACCTTGGGGTATGTATTGTCCTTGAGGTAGGTACTATCCTTGATGTTGTCCTCCAAAATAATATGATTCCATAGTTTGTCCTTGGAAAAAGCTACCTTGAGGTTGCCCCCCAGGTGGTAACTGACTTCCTGAAGGTTGCCCCCCAGGCGGTAACTGACTACCTTGAGGATGCCCCCCAGGCGGTAATTGATTTCCCTGAGATTTCCCTCCAGGTGGTAACTGGCTGCCTTAAGGTTGAGGATTTGGAATATTACCAGACATCATAAATATTTGCTCTGCATTCGACGTTTTAGTTTTAATTCCACTTAAACCAAATGATAATACATGTTCAATTGGTTGAGGAGTTGCTCCCGAGAAAGTACCAGATAGAGCCTGATATCCCGAAGGAACAAAAGGACCACCGTGTAAAAATTCTTTTGGTGTTTGGGAAAACATGGATGACTCTCCTGCCATAATGGATGACGGATAGTAACCTCTGGGTGTAGGATGAAATGGAATTCGAGGTGGAGAAAAAGAAAGACCCGTATTCTCTAAAAAGTTTGTCAAAGATAGATACCAAGCACTAGTTCGAATAGGGCTGTAGAAAATAAATTCACGCTCCCTAAGATTTAAAGACTGAGGGGATTCGGGAAGAGATAACTCTTCGTCTGGATTAGTAAGTTCTTCAATAGAAATAAGTCTAGATGGAAGATCGTCAGTGACAATATTTCTTACCCTAGGTGAACCAGGATCGCTAGAAGTTGGTGTAATAAATCCTGAGGATGTTTCCAAAACAGAAGGTTCAGTTTCAAGTTCAGAGATTTCAGGTTCGTCAGCTAGTTCACTGGAAGCAGAAATACTACTAGTAACTTCAGAAACTGAAATCGGTTCTTGAATGTGTTCTATTGTGGGTATTTGATGATCAGGGTGAACAACTATAGATGAAGTTCCAATGTATGTTGATCTAATCCTACCGCTGCTAGATGATACCATAGCACGAAGCCCTTCAAGCTGACTTGGTGTATATTCAGGGGGTTTCCCTTGTAGTCTCCGGGATTGTCTCGACAATTCCACCACGATTAAATATTAACTAATCACACGCAAACAAAGAAAATTTCAATGAAAAAACCTAAATTCTCTAAAGAAGAAAATAGCTGAATCACACGCTTAAAAATCTAAGAGTTCAAATCACACACAAATAGTAACTTCCCATACTAAAAACACTAGTTGGTGATAAAATCCAACTTAGTAGAAAATTAATACAGAAAGGGAGGTTGGAACAGTTACCCCAACAACCTGCTTAATGAAACAGACTGGCACAATTTTCCTCATAAAACCATCTCGTGTGAAGAGAACCCCCCAGAGAGTCCAAATGAGTCTATTTGACATCTGCTCCAGGTACAGTGAGATCTTTCCTTCACCGTCACCTTAGGAAATAATCTTAAGTTTTTGGACACTAAGGTTACCAATAGTAACAAATATAACTGGGGGAACAGTCTACGATCCGATCCCACGCGCAAGGGCAGAGTAACAAAGCTCAATCCCCTAGGTTCCTCGACATGGTTAATCCGAGGTTTACCAACAAGTGACCCCAGGCTCCTCGACAATGGTTAATCCGAGGTTTACCGTTTGTAATGCGCGCAAAATCTTCTATCTTCCCCAATGAAACATAATTGATTGTCTCAAAGGTTCGGACATGATCTCGTGATTGACTTCTTTAAGAGAAGCTTCCCAGATTATACAAATTACAATTGGATTTATTTCCTACCACAAGATTTTTCTACTTGTTTGTTTTTACTATCTTGGAGAGTTAATTACTCTCTACTCCAAGATACTAGCCTAAGCTATGTTGGTGATAAGAGCCCTAGAAAATAAAAAGATTACTAGATGAATTTTAATTAAGCGTTACTTTTACGAGCTGTTTCTTAAGTCAATGCGTGCAGAAATGAAACTTTGATGGTGTGAGACTCGACTTCCAAAAACACTAAAAATTCACCTAAAAAATGATAATCAAATCGTCTTCTTTCAATGAAATTCTAGCTAAAGAAAGAGTTGGAGAATGAAATTCTTTTAATAAACAATTCCTTATTTGAACATAAAGAATAATTGAAATAAAATATTTTTGTCTTTTCAACAATAACTCAAAATGAGACAAATTATCAAAGCTCACAACAAATCCTTTCACTTTCAAAAATTTGAAGCTACAAAAACAAGTTTCCTTCAAAAGAAATCTACAAATTTTTAAAAGCACTCAAAACTACAAAACTAATTTCGAGATCTACAAACTTTAACAATCTACTTGAATAAAAGCTTTAGGATTTTTTGAAGAATGTTTTACTTAGTTTTTTAGCAAACTAAGGATCTATTCGTCCAGAATAACTAACAGATAAAAAACACTCAAATATGTTTTTTTTTTTAATAAAAAATGAAATTCAAAAACCTATAACAAAGTTTTTTTCGAAGATTTGCAAAGAAATAAGTAGCTCTATTTCTCAATAAAGGATGATTTCACAAACAGGTCAGATTTAGCAAAAATAAAAAAATACCAATGTAATCTGAGGTACTTCAAACTGCCAATGCTTCGAATCACTACAAAGACCAAGTGAAAAGCAATCCAAAACGCAAAACTTCTAGAAAATCATCAAACACCAATACTATTGAGATTCATTCACAAAAAGATTTTGAAAGAAACAATCATCAATCTGGGCAGATACTAAAAACTCAAAATCAAAATAAAGATAAACTGAAGAAAGAAATCTGGAGTTTTTCAAAATTTTAACAGGGTCCGCAGGCTTCCAGAAGTAACAAGTGCGGTCCCGCACTGTTTACTCAAGGAAAGTGCGAAACTTCCCGCACTGTGAAAATAAGACAAAGTGCGGTCTCTGGAAAAACTAGAGAAAAAGATAAAAGATTTCAAAATTTTCAAAAACAAAGAAAACCTAAGCTACCCAGGCAGATATCTATCAATCAAAAACCAGGAAAAACGTTTCCTCAAATCAAAATAGAAAGAGAACCAAAAACTACAAGTTGTTTCCCCAGCGGAGTCGCCAATTTGTTGTGTGGATTAATCCGTCTTGCAGACAAGACCGATCTCCCTAGTACTAAAATTATCTAGCAAAAAACAGCCAAATAAACTAATCTTTCTCTAAGCATATATGATTTACAAAAAGCTCTATAGAGGTGTAAAAGACTTACCGTATGTCCAGCGCTTTTTTGAAGTCGTTGTTGTCCCTCATGCACTTGAAGGAGTTATCTTCGTAAACCTGTAGTCACAAACAAGAAAAAATATTAAATAGCACCTATATAGACATCATCATAAACCATGCTTATCATAGTGATCAAGGAATCTATGAAATAAACCATTAACTGACAGCTTATTGAGAAAAATGAGTATATTTGTATTAATGTCAAAAGAAAGAAAACCTTACAACCTGAGCCTTGATGTTGCACAGGCCTTCTCGGGGTCCGAAGTAGGAGTCTCCTCTACTTTGATAAGCTCTGAACTCCTCCAACCAAGCCGAATAGAGGTATGTAATCTCTCCTCACAAAAGTCTTAGTTAACTGAGTCTGAATCTCAACAGCACTTAACCTCAAATATTCTAAAGCTTGAACTCCCCTTGAGGCTACCCAATGCCTCTTTTTATAGTGGAAAAGAGGAGTTTTTCTGTTCCTACTATGAAGGGATAGAATCCTCCTTCAAAGGAATAAGCTCCTCACATCAAGGGGTTAGCTCCATAAGGTAAGGGATACATGCACCTCAAAAGAGCGGTTTTGCCACCGCAAGATTCTTTCTAGAGGCTTCTAGAATTTACTTTAATTAGGATTTTCGAAATTTACTTGCGCCTTTTTGATCTTTACAGGGGTCCGCACTTATAACACAGAGAAAGTGCGTTCAGGTACGCATGAGCCTTGAACATTACGTGCGGAACCGCAGGAAATATAAAGAGAAAGTGTGACACCAAAGTTTAGGATATTTTTAGGAACTTTTCTCTGATTTTCAAGGCTTGCCATCAGGAACTGATATGTTAGACTTGCAAAGGGGGAAAGTATGAGTAATAATGAGCCCATACACATAGCAGAATTTCAGGATGAAAATTTTCAGTGTAACAGCAGCGCAGGGGCAGTGTAAGCCCTTCAAGTGTGACGCAGGCCCTTACTGAGCAGCGCAGAAGCCGATGCAAGCTAGTAAGGCTAACGTAGAGGGATTAAGAGCAGTGTATTACTGCCATTTTTACTTCTCTGCTGGGTGAACCAGTTTTGGTGCCCAGGATTTTTGTACTTAGAAACTGCATAATAATGAAAACCCTCCAGAGCTAGCTACACTGGTTTTCCCGCATTGGGTTTTTTCCGGGGACAGTTGTCCAAAAAATCTGTGTGTCACTTTGTCTATGAGCATGTTATTCAGTATTTGATCTCTATGCGTAGGTTGCTAGTTGCATTTACTATTTACTTTGCTAATTTATTGAATATTTCAGAAATTAACTTGTAACTTAATTCAAGTAGGAGAAGTAAATCAAGATACTGCAGTAGGGTTTCTTAGATTAAGAAATTTTCACATTCCCTAGGTTTAGCCCCATTAGGTCACGTAGGGCAACAATTTCCTAGGAATCTAGCTAGAGGAAAACTTCTATCTCCTAGAGGCAGTTGCATTGTTGGGTGCCCTCACTCTCCTCAGAACTTGGGCCAATTTCGACGGTGGAATCTCCAGATACCTCAATCCTTAGCTCTAGGATCAAGTTTTTCCTAGGTGTTCCCAAGGATAGAACCTAGTAGGATCAATTTGACCTATCGAAGTAAGAACTCTTGTCTGATCCTTTCCCTTCACCTTGTCTAGGATAGGAACATCATTGGTTGCTAAATTCCATCCCTGAACCTGGGCTGGGTCCACTTGGCCTCGTGTGGTCCCATTTGGTGTCAAAGGCCTTTCATCAAGGACCATTTGGCAATCCAAGTTCCCAAAGGATTTTAGGGATTGAGAACTTCATAAGTATTATTCTTCTCCCTCAACCCTTCAATCCCCCTCCTCTCTCCCTAGAAGATAAATTCCCTTGCTTAAAAGGAAAGCAAGTCCCACTCTTTATTTTATCTTAGGGAAAGGGTTTCGAGGGTCACTTCCCACCTATTCATTGACCTATACTCTACAAGTGACTTCCTAAAATACCGGGACTCCACCCATCGGTGAAAGTCTGTGAAGAGAAAGGAGCCTTAGCTGTGGTGACAATGGACTAAGTCTCCATCGTTTCCCTTGTCCTAGTAGTTTCCCTCTTAGGAATCCCTTTTAGGTCCACTACTATTTTGAGTGGTAACAAGTTGTTCACAATTCCATTTGTGAACAACTCTTTGGTATGCCTACTTTTTCCATACTACAGCTCCAAGATGAGAAGTCTAGGGCTATGGAGGTTGCCCTTCTTCTCACTGAATCAATCCTCTACAATATAGTGAACTAGGGCTAGTTGGTTGGCCCACTTAACTGTTACTTTATTCCTTCAAAGTCTGCACATTCTTAGGCCCTATACACCTTCCCTTCTACCAATTTTGTTGTCCTTCACCAAAATAAGAGTCAGGGCTCTTCTTTAACAATAACCTAATAGCCCTCCAACTGTACTTGAACTACCATCAATTTTCCCAACCACAATCAATTCTTTTTACTGATCTAGGGCCCACAATATTGTCTTCATCTAGGGCTCTTCAAATCTGCCACCTAACAATGGTTTGAGTCCTCTCAAGAACATTTTTCTTGTGTATCGACAATTTTATCTTTGTTGTCCAATCTATGAATAAATATGAACTACTCCTCTTATCATACTTCTAACAATCTGTAGATGACTGAACTAGGGTCACAAATTAGCCACTAACAGTCCATTTACTAATTTTTTATAGGTTTCTTCAGATATTTGTCTAAAACTCTATGGAAAGTCCACCAAAATCAACTCCTTTGCATGTCAATCCATTCTTTATATGGCACATTTCTTCTGCATGCTCAATCTTCTGCTCAGGTTCCACCCTCCTTTGTATCTGTTGTCTCCACACATACTGAATCTGCAAACCATCTTATAGATCTGCGGTCTTTATTGCAGAAATAAACCTCGCTCTAAGGGTCACAACCCATCTTCTTCTATGCAAATTTGTCATAGCCTTAAGGGCATACCTTATGAACTAAACATGCTAGGACACTTTCCTAACTAGGGCATTATACTTATGTAATTCTAATTGTTGTAGAACAAACCCTATCCACATGTAGAAAAAACATGACTCTTGCCTCCATAAGAGACTCGACCTAGCTCATATCGATCCATAGATTCTGGGAATTTTTGTGACTGAATCTTGACATGAACTTCAGATTTCAATGTCGACCCTCAAACTAGGGTTAACTCAGTCAATATTACACTTGTGTGGACTTCTGTTATGGCTCTAAATTACAGTGCAAGCCCTCCTCTATTTATGTTGGTCTTTATCATAAACCTTGCGGCCTACTAACCACCACAAGGCAAGATGGTATCAACCCTCTCTTCTATTTCATGTAGAAAATATAACCAACGGGATTCAATCTGATCTTGTAATGTACTAAAACAAGGCACTGAATCCTTCCTACAATTTGTGGAAACAAAACACACTCGCACAATCACATATAAGTAAGAGAAACAAGTTATCAATTGCACAACACAAGATGTATCTGGGGAAGCAACTGCTCAAAACCCTCTATCTATATTTTGTATTAAGTCAAGGAATCATGAAACAATACAATGCTTAATCTCTCTTGAGATTCTCTAGCACTCTGCCAATTGTCTCCTGCTGATCTAGGAAAAATCGGTCTAGTACTTAGCCAATTCTTAGCCTTCCTTCAGCCTACCTTCCTCACACAATTCCTATGGAATTATCTCCATATTAATTAGGAAAGTCAACCTTCCTTGATTGGGCAATCCATCATGGCATCCCAATGACTTTATAATTGCACATGGGAAATTTTCTATAAATAAAACTGATAGTTATGTTCCTCTGAACTGTGTTACAATAAGGATCAAGGGTCTTTTTATTATTTAAAATAATATAAAACCCTAAACAACCAAAACCCTAACCCGAGGAGATGTAACACCAAGGGTTTATGGGCCCCATTGAGGTTAGTTGGACAGCCAACTTCCCGAGGTCATAACTTGGTCATATGATCTTCATTTGATGCACATGATACCTTTTTATAAAGATCTCTCCAAGGACTAAAACTGCTAATGCAATTTCAATGAAGTCACCAAACCTTTCATGCCCAAAAAACGTTGTTTGAGGCCTCAAAACAGCTCCAGAAGTTCAGGACCCGAAAAACTGCAAAAATGGTAAATTGTGCTATAATTAAGGAAATTGAAAAAACGAAAGAGACAATGGCGAGGGCCCAAGTGGAATAGGCGGGTGGCCACCAATATCCACCTCGATCACCTTAAATCGAATTTCTTGAGCTAACTCAATCATCATGACTTAGTTAACTGACACAAGTTGTTATGAGACGAAATTACATTTTATTTTCCAATTTATTTAAGGGATAAATAAATTAGAGGCCTCACATTCCTCACTCCTGGTACATCAAAATTCCTCACCAGTGTGGGTGCATTTTTTTTTTGTCCTTTCTAGTTGCCAATTTCACTATTTCTTGTTGCAAATTTCAACACTCCCTCTCAACAAGAAAGGAATTCAATTTATCCCGATCCGGTACCTTTGGAATGCTCTACATGCTACACTTCTCTAGTGTTGTTTGAACCTACAAATCTTGAAACTGAATAACCTCCGAACAACTGAATCAGTATAATGCATATGTCATCAGAGTCTTCTGACTACTGCTAGCTACTACACCTGTCTGTACTGGATTCTCTATGCTACTGCTGACATCTGTATCCGTGCCCTTTGAACTATTGCTAACTCTGATTTGTGCTCTAGTATTTGACATATTTCACTCTGATTTTTGTCTCACTGACATCTGAATACATCAATCTAACTGATCTTTCCTACTACTGTTGTACTATGGGCTCCTCGTAGCCAGGTTCGATCCATGAGACATGCCATCTCAATGGACCTTGCCCAAATTTCTTGGAATTATGTCTACACATCACCCTATCTTACAACTCAAGGTATGGTTGCTCCCTCTTCCCATCTGGCTCAAAAATTCCCCCTCATAGAGGTCTCTGCTTGAGTGGACGCTTCCACTCGGTCTCCTCTCTGCTTTTCCAATTGTGGCAGCTACTCCACAACCTTCTGAGACTGCTTCTCATGAGGATGCATGTTGAGAGGTAATTTATGCTCCCTCTGAACCACCAAGTCTCTAACTTCTGCCTTTCTCCTCGAAGGTTTGCATGCATCTGGTACCTCAAGTGAATATAGGTTCTTGACTCGCGCACAGTGTAATTGTCTCGACGTTACAAAAATTTTCTAAAAAAGAGTTGATTTTAAATCTATGATATCTCCCTCATCCGAGCTTCGATTCAACCGATTTGTTTTTTCCATTTGGGTAGATTTTCACAAGGAATCCAAATATTATTTTTTAATTTTGAAAATTTTACACCAAAATCTTCAGACAGTTCTCCAACCGCCACCCAAAAAATTCTACCCCGATACCATGTGCAGAAAATCTAACCAACGAGATTCATTTCGATCCTCAGAACTCACTAAAACAAGATATTGGAATCCTTCCCCACACCTATGAAACAAAACACGATTCGCACAATCACACATAAGTAAGAGAAATAAATTATCAATCGCACAACAACATGATGTATTTGGGGAAAGTAAACCGGCCAAAACTTATCTCTATTGTGTATTAAGTCAAGGAATCATGAAACAATACAATGCTTAATCTCTAAGGAGATTCCCCCCACCGTCAACAATAGTCTTGTCTCCCGTTGATCTAGGCAAACTCGGTCTAGTACTTAGCCAATTCTCATACTTACTTCAGCCTGCCTTGCTCATTCAATTCCTAGGGAATTAACTCCTTATTAATTAGGAAAATTAGTCTTCCTTGATTGCGCAATCCATCATGGAATCCCATTTACTTTATAATTTCACATGGGAAATTTTCTCTGAATACAACTGATAGTTATGTTCCCTTTAACCTCTGTCTCAACTGTGTATTCTCTTAAAAACCAACATGCATGCAACTATTAATATAAATTATCAGTTATATGATTGATCACTCATTGTGAATTAAATCTAATTTAATTCACTAGACCTCTCACTACCTCATCACTCAGTTAGAACTAGTTAAACTGATTTTAACTCATTTAATCGAGTTAATTACACTTGCACCCCACTAATGCATCAGCTTCAACTGGACCTCAAAAATATTAGAATCCCTCTAGATGCCTCATCTTAGACCCTCAAGTACTTGAATTTCTTGAGCTAACTCGGTCATCATGACTTAATTAATCGAAACAAGTTGTTATGAGATGAAATTACAATTTATTGTCCAATTTATTTAAGGGAAAAATAAATTAGACGCCCCACATTCCTCACTCCTAGTGCATCAAAATTCCTCACTACTATGGGTGCATTTTTTTTTGTCCTTTCTAGTTTCCAATCTCACTGTTTCTTGTTGCAAATTTCAAAATTTCCAGAATTTGATGTGGCCTTCACACAAAGACACCATTGAAATCACATGCCTAGATTCTCATGAGAAACCTCTCTTAAGCTTGATCTGCCAAAAGAGAAGCAACAATATGCCATCCTACTTCCTATCACAAACTGACCATTAAGGTATGCAACATTCTTCTGAACCCTCACATGATGATCTTTCTTTTGGAGGATGATCATGACCTCCCTTTAGCAACCCTTACTCTTCCCTCGTACTTGACCTACTTTAGGACTACATCTCTCTTCACCCCCTTGATGTTCCAGATAGTGAAATACACACAACCATGTTAATATGTACAAGTGGATACATGCGAAGATGTGTAAAGGTGTGTCAATGCGTGTCAGGGACTATCAAGAGAACCAAATGGAGAAAAAAGTTAAACTACAATGAAATGAACACATAAAAGGGTTAATAAGTCCTCAATTTACCTTTTTCAAGAGGGGCATGCTAGGCACACCAACACTAGGTGGCAATAGGTACCAAGTACAAAGTCATAGTGCATTCTAAGTGCCAATTATTCCTTTGTTGCTTCTCATCTACTTTCAAACAATTGATCATGACAAATAAATTTAATATTGAACCATGCCAAATCATACCAAGGCATCTCAACGTATTCCATGCATGCTAAAACTTTCCAAGCGCCAACACGTGCCAAGCACCAATATGTGTCAGGGACTAATGTTATGCATGTTATGAAGTGGAAGGGAATGTTGAAGGGTGCTAAGGTGTGCTAGAGAGTGATAATGCATGTTGATGAATGCTAAGGAGTACTAGGAAAAAATTCATGGAAGTTAATGAATATGAGGAACGTGTACTGCTAGAGACTAGTGTTAATGAGTGTTAGTTGTCATGCCAAGGAGGAAGTGACAAGGCATGCTAAGCATTGGTAAGGCATGCTAGGGAATATCAAGGCATGTCAATAATTCCCAAAGTGTGCTTGGGAGTTCCAGGGTGTGCTAATTATATCATGTGCCAATTAATAGTGCCAAGATATGCCAATACATGCTAGGTGCTAAGGATGTGGTGCAGGGTGCCAGGGTATGTCAATATGTGTCAAGGAAACAAAAGGAAGAACCAATAAGAGGGTTAATAAGTTAGGACTTTATCTTTTTGAAAAGGGTCATGCTAGGCACACTAATAATAGGTCCCAATACATGCCAAGTGGCATTGTGTGCCAAGTGCTAATGTATGTCAATGCATTCAACCAAGGTGTTCCAGGGCATGCTAAGGACTATATGCAGCATGCCAACACATGCTAGGAGAGTTCCATGTTGTGCTAGTGTGTGCCACCATGTGCTTGGGCATCAGTGTCATCACAAGATGTTCTAGGTACAAAGATGTTCCAAGACATGTGGGGTGCTAAGAAATGTTAGTGTTTGCCAAAGCAATAATTTAAGGTGTGCCCAGATTGTTGAGGATTGTTAGGTCTTTCTTATTAATAGAATTGTCAAAGCTTGATTATGTATTAAATAATATATTTCCTACATAGTACTGGAACTTTATCTAAAGGGAATTTTCTAGATAGTAAACTTAATAGATATGAATCATGTGTTGACTCATAGGAAATCTCTATTCGACTAGTCGTTACTTGAGGGAAATGATACACACTAATTACTTCTTAAAAAATTGACTAACCTTAACCACTATGGCCTTGGACATATTATAAAAAATACTCCACAATAATGGTGTTAAATCTTTATCTTTTGACAAAAAATATATTAGCAGGCACATAGCGTCATCAAAAACTCATTGGAATGATCAATGATGATGGACATTTTTTGACCATCACCAAAAGTAACAAAAAGAGTATTAGTGAGGGTCATTAAAATTTCGTCACTAGAAGTGTCACCAAAGAGAGAATTAGTGATGGGCACTGGCGTGTTTCCTCATAAAAGTGTCATTGAGAAATGTCTTTGGTGACGGACATAAAGACATATATACTTGGATGATGGTTTTAATCTGATGAATGGTATTTAAAACATCACTAAGTAACAAAAAGTGCATTGGTGGGGTCATTAAAAGTTCGTCACTGATGAAAAGACTGATGAGCTAACAGCCCGCACCAAAAGTGTTAATGTCTTTGGTGTCGAACCATGAGACCATCTATATAAGTGTGGGTTTTAAGGAGCCGTCACCATATGTGACAACGGTGATGGACCTTAAAGTCCGTCACAGCTTTGACCTACTGATATGCTTTTCAGCCCCAGTGTGAAAATTCTTTAAAATGGTACAGTATCTCTTCCATCTCTATCATTTGAAAGCAATTCAAATGTTACCTTCTCTAACAAGATAAGAAACTCGATCACCATCAGATGATATTGTAGTCTCCTCTGATTTCATTTCTTCAAACATTGCAATGGACATTTTCCCCTTTGTATTTAGCTTTGTATGTTTCCAATCTTTTACATACATTTTGTTTTCAAAAACATCATTGGATTTTGTGTTTTATATGCAAACACAACAAAAACAAAAATATTTTCTTTTATCCAATGCAAACACATTTGTGGAGAACTTTGTTTTAATTGAATGCAATTTTTGAGTCCCTTTTAATGTTTCAATGTAATTTCCGATTGATCTATCTACATCTTCAATCTCAATATGCCAAAAAAACCTATATATGGAAAATTCAAAGAAGAATGTAAATATGATATCAAAATACCATCAAATATAATCACTGTGATAAATGTACACTGTTTAAAATTGGATATCCAATAAAAATTATATTGAATGTACCTTCGCACCTCGCTTGATCGGTTAGTCTCATGGCTTAGAGTAGCGATGCACCATTGAACAAATTATTTAGTGTCCACAAGTAGATTTGTAGAGGGGTTCATTTGATATCTTCGAAGTGCTCGTTTTATGCATGCCCCTACACCATCATGTTCTCCTTTTCCATGGCCAATCTCAAAGAAATTCCAACAATGTTTAATGCAAG
Organism: Pinus albicaulis; assembly: GCA_034641835.2. Taxonomy (NCBI): domain Eukaryota; kingdom Viridiplantae; phylum Streptophyta; class Pinopsida; order Pinales; family Pinaceae; genus Pinus; species Pinus albicaulis. Next base: position 427,624,773 of record CM076583.1, on the reverse strand, counting down.
TTTTCTTATGAAGACAACACAACCAAAAGAATGATTGTGAAGATTTGAATTGACGTGCACATCCATCTAACCATATCCAATGTTCATTGAATTTTATTCCACGACTTTTCAAGGAGTCATAAATCTTTCCAAAACATTGTTGTACAAAATATGTATCATGTGTACAATCGTCACTGATATAAAAGCGATATTTTTTAATAACATGCCGATTTTCAATGGTGCTTTCTATATGGTCGATTTTTTTTTCAGCATGTCTATATATAATATGGACGAGCATGGAGACTTGTCAGAATGATAGTATTCACTCTGAATTTCTTTTTGTGGAACAAATGTGTAGTTTTATGCAAAATTAATTATTGACAAAATGGTCTCTAGTGGAAAAAATTTACGGGATTTTTTTAATTGCAAGCCTTGGCATTGAGCTCTATGGGAATGCTTGGTGTATTTATAAATTTCTGCCTCAAACTTTCTCAAAAAATCTATCACAAAAATTTCTTCTTCTTGTAATTTAATTCTTTTAGCACTATTTGAACCTTGAATCGATGTATGGATATATTCATATCTCTTCCATTTGACTTTCATGTTGGATAATGATTGATCATTTATATTTGTATGATATTTGTTTTGAAATTTAGTCAAATTTTCACAATCATCGCATTTTTTACCACCAACACATTTCTTTTTGTAAAATAATTCATCGCTTCCTCTTTCACATAGAATTTGAGATATGAAATCACAGATAGTGGAAGGAGGAGGTGAATCTTTCCAAAATGTTCTACCAAAATTAAGGAATGTGTCATAATATAACTCAAATTCTACATGATAACGACAACAACAAGTGTCGTGTACGGTGATAGGTTTTAGATACCAAGGTTTTTGTTGAACAAAAGCACTGATTGAGACATGAATTTCACGATTCTCTTCTTTGAACTTGTTGAAAAACTCTATCTGAGTGGTTTCCAAGAAATTTTTTTCATATTGTTCATACTGATTTCGTGTTATTCTTCTTCGCATAATATCCCTTGCATCTAGAAAAACACGTGAATTTTTCTTCCAATATTCATATAATATTTTTTTAACATTTTCTCGAAGTCTATCTTTGTATGGTTTCCTACAAATAGCTCTCCAACAAGCGAGTTCATCATTTACATCTATTTGAAACTGAAATTTACGATGTTTGTGCAAAAATTTTCGTGAGGTTCCTAATGCTTGTGCCATAGATTTTACCAAGCGATTCTGTTTAGTACTTGATGAAACCACTTCCATATGTATTTCTCTATGTACAACTGAAACATTTTTCTGTCTAGATCTTCTAACTGAATTTATAACACTATTTATATTTTGTATCACATTTTCCTTCATTTTTTTATCTTTTGTTGATTTTCGAATACCCAATAAAGTCGTAGCTTCTTTAATTTTCTTAATGATAAGAGACCTTTCAACATTTAGGCTTGAAATGTTACATTTTCCTTTATGAATAACATCAAAAATGTGTTTAACACGATATATTATAACATGGTCAGCTCTTTTATCTCCATATGTGTGAGTGTCAACATTTTCTAACATCTCATCATCGACATTGATTTCATCTGTACATATTCGAATGAATAGTACATAATAAGTTTATATTCAATAAACCAGCTAAATTAATAAATATGTAATTTCAATAATACGTCCATGTGTTCAACATATATATATATATATATATATATATATATATATATATATATATATATATATATATATATATATATATATATATATATATATACACCATGATTCAATTTCTTCACTTGAATTTCTTTCAACATTTTCACCATTTTCAATCATTGGTTCAATATCTCTTTCACTCTCTTTCAAAATTGTGTATCTCATCATCAATGTTTTGAGGAATATCTCTCTCTGATTACATTGCAAAATATTTTTCAAATTAGTTCATCAATTAACAATTAAGCTTGAACACATTTTACACTAGGAAAATTTTAAATATCAAATTCATAATATTTACATTTACATACCTGCTTCAACTTCTAGTTGAGGTTGATTTTCCCTTTCAATATTTGAGAGTGATTCTCTCTTTCTTTTGCGAGATTCTCTCCCCTGTTCTCTATGTTCCTTAATATCTCTTGTTCGGTCATATTTTCTCGCGCAATTCCTTTGATTTCCCACGATAATAGAGTATGAAGTTCAAAAAATTCCCTTCAAAAATTTAGAAAAAAACTGAATTAAAAAAAGCATCACAAAAGATTTAATTTAAAAAAAAAAAAAATTCATTTTAAAAATTTTGCAAAAAATACATACTTCAATCCAAAACAGTTACTTTAAAAAATCCGAGAATAAAATGTCTTATAAAAATGAAACGAAGCTCAAAATATTTCTTTCCAAGTCCTACAAAAAAATTTCATTTAAAAGGTTAGACGAAAACTCATTTTAAAAAATCATCATAAAAGATTTACTTCAACCCAAAACATGTATCTAAAACAATGTCGCTTTAAAAAATACCTCCAAAAAGTGTCCATTGAAAATTAATTCCAACTTCTTAAAAAATGCCACTTTAAAAAATAATTCAAAAGCCTCTAAAAAATATCACTTTAAAAAATACCTCCAAAAAATGTCCTTTGAATACTAAGCCTAAAAAGAGTCCTTTCAAAATTAAGTCAAAAAAATATCTTTTGGAAATTAAGCCCAAACACCTCTCAAACCAAAATACATCTAAAAAAATGTCCTTTCAAACTTAAGCCCAAACCTCTAAAAAAAATGAAAATTAAGCCCAAAACTTCTAAAAATAAAATACTATAAAACCATCCTGGATGTGGGTGCTATGCAATGACCAGAGGGGCCACTTGGACACCATGTGGTGGGACAACTGTCCATCCCATGCGCCCCACATGTTCGCCCGCCCAGCATTAAATTCTCGAGCAAGTCTGCCTTAACTTCACACTCCGCCACCTTCATCACATCATCCTCCTACTGTAGAGCATTAAGGGCTCTCGAATTCATCATCATGGCTATTAAGATCGCTACCCGCATTCATTCAGCCTCCATTCGGATCTCACTCCTATTATCGGTGCATGCCTCCTGCGCTGCCTTGCATCCTCTGGTTCTTGGCCCTGCTCAACACTGCCCTAGCCTCCCCTCGGCATTCTCAAGTGGTGGCAATGACTCTCCGAGGCAGTCGAGCACCCCTTCCCGGTCCTGCACTTCTATTTCTTCGCCTGTCATGCCTAGGTGTCACCGTATGCATTGTCAAAGGGCTGGAAGTCACGGCCTCCCTTCCAGGCCTCCTCTTTTGCAAGCCATGGGTAGGGAACTGAATCTCTCAGTGGGCTAGGAAGAGCCATGCAGGCTCAACCCTGTCAATCTTTCTGCCCAATTATCTCTGCAACTCCTTATCTCCCCTCCGGCTTCCTCAAGCGTTTGAACCAAAAAAAAACTGTGCAAGTCGACCATCCTGCTTGAGCCAGCCTTCATCCCTTGGAAAATGAAAGCTCTCCATGTGAAAAGCGCCTCCAGCAGCATCCACTGCACCAGTAACAACTCGGGTTCCAGCAATGGGCGGAGTTCAAATAGTGATGCAAGAGATAAGGGTGAGGACACTAGTCAACTTGCTGCCACCTCCAATCAGCCAGACACTCCAGGTTCGCCATGGATCCAGGTCACCAGCCACGCGTTGATTAAGGAGGATCATGCCTCCTTTTATGTTTTCAGGATTGAGGAGGAAGACCCCATCACTAGCAAAAAGGATGAAGGTCCTCAATAGCTTCATTTGCAGGGTTCTCTTCTCCCTTTCTAGCTTTTGTGCAGTGTTCTATAGTTTAAACATGTGTTGGAAGGCTTTGCTCTCAGACTTCAGTTTAAATTTTGAAACTGTGTATGTTGGATTCCCACTTTGGGTAGCATCTATTTTAAGTCTCTCGTGGACTAGTTTCCCCAACTAGGGTAGTCCATTCTCTAGTTTCAAACTCTTTACACTTCCCTCTGGAATTGGCTTGCCAAGTCCGGAGGAAGAGATATGTATTATTTTTCCTTGCATGATATAATAGATATAGTCTAACTTAGGAAAAAAGAAAATACCTTAAAACCAAAAAATGTCTTTTGGAAATTAAGCCCAAAAACCTCTAAAAACAAAATACATCCAAAAAAATGTCCTTTGAAAATTAAGCCCAAAAATTCTAAAAACAAAATACTTAAAAAAAAACCAACGAAAATTAAGCCCAAAACTTCTAAAAACAAAATACCTTAAACAAAAAAATGAAAATTGAGCCCAAAACCTCTAAAAACAAAATACCTTAAAAAAAAATGAAGCCCAAAAAACATCCAAAAAATGTATCACATACCTCCAAGAAATGTCCTTTGAATGTACCTCCAATAAAAGTCTTTAAACCCAAAACAATCCTTTGCAAAAATGTCCTTTGAATGTACCTCCAAGAAAATTCCTTCAACCTAAAACAACCCTTTGCAAAAATTTCCTTTGAATGTACCTCCAAGAAAAGTCCTTAAACCCAAAAAAATCCTTTGCAAAATCAGACCAAATGAAGAAATGTGCAAAATTATGCGAAAATAATGAATGCTTTTACGTCAATCTATATTGCTGCGAAATAATTTTTTTGGAGGGGCTTCATTGTATTTTCCAGCCGTCGGAAAGTCAAGTAAATGTTTAGCCGAACTTTTATAATAAATTCGACCGAATTTTTGTGTCGTTAGAATTGACAGGTCGTCAATGCAAAAAATAATTTGACCGAACTTTTTTTACAAGTTTGGCCGAACTAACACATCCGCAATTGCGCAGAGCCAAGCTCTGAATACATATCTTCAACTTTGAAGGAGTAGAAGAAATTTAGTGAAATCAATATTTTGTATCTTCCAAAATACACTGTTAAAAAAATTGAAAAAATTATGGTGCCTTACATTGGTCCGTCGTCTATAATGGGTAGTTTTTATATTTTTAGTTTATAACTTATCTATTGAGAAATTTCGTGCGTTGCGAAACATATTCAAAATATGCAGTTTTTTCATATTGGATCAGTTCAAAAAATTCTAGTAATTATGATATGCATCAGTTGGTTTTGTAAATATAACGAAACCAAAGTAGACTCTGTCTAGATTGTTGTAACACATTTTGTTTCTCAAAAACACAAAGTTTCAAAGAATACACCCGTGCATATTAACATGACTTCTTATGAATCCTTTGATTGTTAAAAAACACACACTCAAAGAAACGCTAAGTTGACATATCAAATGTGTATAAAAAAAATCCAAAAAATAAGTAATAGAAAGCTAATAAAATTTCTGACAACCTTTATTTTTATCGCAAAATGAAATTCTAAACAGAAACATTTTTTTGGCTTGCAGAAAGTTGAAGAACAGAATAAATGAATTTTTTTTCTCAAAAAAGGGAAAAAAGTGTTACGCAACTTCAGATTTTCACCCATCTGCATTACATCTTGAATTAGAAAATACTTGTTAATGAAAAATCACTCTTTGACTATATATATACACTATGACATATAGGGGGTTTTTAAGACGATATTTGAGACAATTTTCTAAGAATAATATTGTTGACAGAAGGCACTCACATGTTTAGCCAAAGCCACGAGTTGGAATGGAAACATGAGATGATGCTATTATCTTTGGCCACATTCAGAGATGATGCTAAACGGTTGAGTCACAGGTTCTATGTTAATGGAACCAACTTTATCTTAAGACGAATCTGCATGTGCTTTAGACACACGAAAACCCAGAGCCCGAAGATCAACATTCGGGAACAAAATTCTACTGTCGAGAATCATGATTTGTTAAAGAGAACTTGGTCCTCATGTAGTATTCAATCGGTTCATTATACCGAGTGTCTCTCTTTATCCCAAAATGCTAGCAATATGCTTTTCTGGCTTCAATTGGTGTTTTCTTCGACATGTGTCACCTTGTCCCTTTATCAACTAGCCAGGCAAGACTTTGGCGTAGTTTTAGGTAGCGATACCAAGAATTGAAAATTGGCTCTCAATATTTTCTACAGTCTGTCCCTAGCCGAAGCGCTTCTATTATTTCTTGAGAAGGCATAGTGGGAATGGAATATCATTGTACAAGAATTGTTGTCACAAGTGAGCAGAGAATATGGCTTCACTGATTCATAGCTCCTCGCTTTTTGACAATTTTTCTATGATATATATTCGCAGTGCATCAATGGAAGCATTTTCAATGGTTGGAATATGGAATTTTTGTCATACAGCATGGAGTTGCTTCAGTCCAGCTGTTGTGATCGACAGCTGATGGGGACTCGAGTTCTGTTGGCGCTGGTGATTAAAGATCATTTTGAAGAGGATAATTTGAGGTTAATCAGAACTAATCGATATGAGGTGGAGAGGCTGATCGAGATACTTAATTGGAAGAACCATCAACAACAGGAGATTTGAAGAGCGGTTGTAGGGATCATCTCAAAATTGATCAAGAAACACCGGGGTAGATTGAAATCCATTCGAGGCAGTAGGGGGATGCATACATTTACTCAGTCTTCAATCTTTTGGGATTGTCGATACTCAAAAGTCTGCTCATCGAACATGACAACTATGCTAAGATCAGAAGTTGTAGAGGGCCACTTCCTGAAATCATAAGACTCACAAAATTAAACACCATTGCCCCTAAATCCAAAATCAAGACAGAAAAACAATACATGCATGAGAGCAAAGGCCTTTAGGATAGGCACCTCGAAGATAGTATTCATCATAAGAAATCTAAGAGACATTCTTCATTACAAAGAAGTAACGACCCATGGTCTACAAATCCTGACCATGGCCACATTCATGAGTCTGACTCTCGAAGAAGAGGGTCGAGAGGGAATCAGCCGCACTCACGAAATTTTGCGTAGCCTCTTCTCTGCCTTTTACATTGGGATGAGTTATAATATTAATATTAATATTAATATTATAGGAGGACCGGGTGATGATGAAATGAGGTAGATCGTGACGAAGGAAAAAGAAGCCCTCACTCTGCTTTCACTCAAGATTAAAAAAAACTACAAAATAATGATGAGCCTCAAGCTGCGGAATCACCCAAATTTGATCGTGAGCCTCATCTCTATACTACACGATCCAATTCAGGGTTTTCATGTAGCCAAAATTCTTCAGAATCTGTGCACATATTTAGCAGCAGATTACGTTTAATTTAGGAAACTCACTGCAATGATAGCGAAGGTAGAAAAGTTTATTTAATTAATAACATTTCTTTTTTAAATTATAGTTTTCCACTACGGACCGATCTGACTACAGTTTCATACGATGGATTTTTTTATTGTGATATTTTTTTGTCAGGCCTTGAAGTTTGTGATGGAGAAACGAGGTGAGCATCAGGAAGCAACAATAGGAATTGCTGCTCAGATCTTTAAGTTCATAACCAAATCGGATTTCAATAGTCTATTCGAAGAATCGGGCAGTATAACAAGGAGATCCCTGATTTTGGAACTTGTAAAGGTTTTCAGGAGGCACTCGTGTCCATCAAAGGAGTTTCCGAGTATTAGAAGATTTAGCATCAAGCTTCTGATCGATGTGATGGAGATGGAGAAGCCAGTTGCAATATTAATAAGCAGTTTGAGCATGGAAATGAGATCAGAATTGGAGGAGGCTCTGGGGGCGGTGATGGAGATGACGTCAGAGTTAGAGAGTTACAGTACGTTCTAGTCGCTCCCACACTAAGGCACGCCAGCAACTATTGACTTTTTCAGGCATTTCTGAACTAGTGACCCTACATTCTGAGTCACTTTTTCAAGGTTAGGTGGCAGGCCTCTTCCCATAGCTTCATGAAACTTTAAGAGATGATACATAACCATGAAATAAAGCTACTAATACAAACATTTAATCAAGGACTTGATCATTCCTTGATTTATCTTTGCTTCCCTTCGCCTTCTTTGTCCTTCCTTTTCTTTCCTTTATCCAATGTTAGAGTGCTCCAAGAATTCTCTAAGTGTCCGAGAGTGAGAGTGAGAGAGAGAATAGAGAGAGGGAGATATCCAAAACTAAATTGACAAAAGCCTACCCACTAATCCTCAAAATCCATTTTATTAATGAGGCCTCTGTTTTCTTCAATTTTCCATTATTTTCCTTAATTTTCCTCCTCACATGCAACCTGTGACCTTTAACCTTCTTTTTTTCCGAATTTCTATTTTTTCATAAATAAAATGCCAATTAATTCCTCTTGCATTTCCAAAGCCTTTGTCAATTTCCCTTAGCCATAATAAACCAAATGAACACCCACACTAGGATGTATTTCCCAAGACTTAGCTTGGAATATGTGTCCCGTGACCTTGGTCTTATTTTTACATGAAATTTTTAACCTGGGGCTGTTACAGACACCTCCCCCTTGGGGGAACACCGTCCTTGATGTTTAATGATGCTTATAAACTAGAAAGCACTGAAATGTTCAATAACATACTTCCTATGGAGCTTTATAGCACATCTCATTTCAATAGTTACAATAACATCCTACTGGAAATAAATGTTATACTGCTTACTGGAGCATTATAACACAACTCATTACAGTATTTACAATAAAAACCAAGTATTATTATACACATTTTCTTCAACCAACAAATAGCGATACTGTCTATGGATCGTTATAATACAATTCGTTATAGTATTTACTATAATATACACATATACACATATGCACATTTTCCCTAACCAACAAATAAAAGGATACAGTGCTCGTACCAACAACAAGGGAATCCAAAGGCTCACACCTCCACCCTAAAAAGTAGTACCATGATTCACCTCCTTCTCAGAAATTCCAGAATCCATTGTCAAAGTAAAATTCTACATCCAATTTCTAACACTACAACCTTGTGTCTTGTCATCTCAGTTAATAGTTACCAACTAATTATTCCAGGGCACACTCCCAACATGCATTTGATTCCACCCAGCAATGTTAATGACCCAAAAAATTCCATCCCTGGCCTTCCCTTCTATGCTAAATAGTCCCTCGGGAAATTCGGTCACCCTCTTCTATGTAGTCACTCACCTTCCAAGTTCCCTGACATCCAATTTGCTAGGAAATCCATCCCTTGGCAAGGATTCCTTGCATCAGAAAGTTAAAAAACAAAGGCATATACCTGCCTCAAAACCATTATACCGTTCATAGCATGCTCATGGAAATTAGTGGACACTATTAGGTACCAGTCTCCCACAATGGCCTGCTCTTGAAGTGCTTTACCAACAACTGGCATTTTGTATAACCTCTTCTCTATGTTTGACATGGAGAGGAGTTTTAATATTAGTAATAATATTGCAGGAGGACGAGGTGATGATGAAACGAGGGAGCTCATGAGGAAGGCATGAGAAGACCTAGCTCTGATTTCACTCGAGAATAAACAAAACTGCAGAAGAATGATGATCCTTAAGCTGTGGAAAAATCACCCAAATTTTATCACAAGCCTCATCTCTATGTTGAATGACCCAATTCGGGGTTTTCATGTTGCGAGAATTCTTCGGAATTTGTGCACATATTCAGACAAAAACTACTTTGAATTAGGGAAAACCACTGCAACGACAACAAAGGTAGAAGATGTATTCAATTAATATCATTTCTTTTTAAAATTATAACTCTACACTAGGGCTCGATCTCACAATAGTTTCATTCGATGTATTAATTTATTGTGCTATTTTTTCTTTAGGTCCTGAATTTTGTGATGGAGAAACGAGGTGAGCATCAGGAAGCAACAATAAGACTTGCTGCTTAGATCTTCAAGTTCATAACCAAATCATATTTTAATCGTTTTTTTGAATAATCAGGCTGTATAACCACAAGATTGTTGATTTCTAAACTTGTAAAGGTTTTCGGGAGGCACTCGCGTTCATAGAAGGAGTTTCCAAGTATAAGAATATGGGAAGGGTTGCAATATTAAGTAGTTTGAGCATGGAAATGAGATCGAAATTGGAGGAGGCTCTGGAGGCGGTGATGGAGACGACATTGGATTTGGAGAGTTATAGTACATTCTGTGTTAGTGTGGGATTGAGTAGGCATCCTCTCCCTATTTCATCCCTCATATAATATTCTATGGAATTTATTTGCGATTAATGGCTTTGTGATGATTAGATGGAAAAATCAAATGTGGCTGACGACCAAATCATGGGAGAAAAAATCTGTAAAAATCAAAATATTTGGTGAGATATATTTGTCTGCTTCCAAACATTGGCCATGGCTACATGGACTCGGGAGTGAGTCATTGAAAATTTGTAACCGAGTAACTGTAACTTTAGATCCAAATAAAAACATGCTTTATTTCATTTTAATTTTGGATTTATTAAAAGTTTGGAGGAATTAAATCTCAAAATGTGAAACCTTTTTTTATCATAAAGTTTAACGAAATATTTGCATGGCGAAAAAATTGAATTTTGTTAGCTTATGATAGATCTCAAGTTAAACAATATATGTTGATTTTGAGAAATACACTACCAAAATGTTTTAATCATATGTTTTATTTTCACTTAATTTATATAATATATACATAGTTGACATTGAAATATTCTATTTATAATTCACATTTTCCACACTAAAAATTTAATACTTACTTCCTATATTTAAAATTAAAAAACATATATCCATAAAATATATACTCCAATACGTACTGATTTAGTTCACGATGTTGATTAAATTTTGAGGGCCTAATTTATTTCATTTCATTTCATCTCGAGTATTTTTTTTACATGCATGCATATTCCGAATGAAAACTCAGTATTCTTGAGAATGTTGGTTGCGAATATGTATGTGTGGTTATTGATAATGATCTTGAGAATAATGATGTGTAGATGTCTCTTGATAATCATTTCCCATAAAAACAACATTGTTGTAAATTTTATTTTAATTTAAAGTATAATTTATAATAATTATGATTTATTATAAATAATTTAAGAAATCAATTTAAATTTCACATTTTTTTATAAAGAATTCTAATCATCATTTAAAACTTTCCAAAATAAATAATAATGAGCCCAAGATTATGAAAAGTGAAAAATCAAAACTTAAATAATAAATGGGAGCACTCATCGGGTTTGATTATTAATATAGTCAAGTGAATATTTTACATTTAAGCTAAAGAAAATTACATGACCAAGTTCATCCTATCAAATATTATCCAAAAATTGAATAATAAGACACCAAAAAAATTAATAAATAGAAATAATTACTTAACACAGTAAGTACAAATTCAACCTACTTATTTTAATCAAGACACCAAAAATATTAGTAAATTGAAACAATAATAAAACACCAAAAACCTTAATAAATCTTAACAACACATCTATTATTTTCTTAAACTTCTTTGATCATCTTAACTATTTCAAAATTTAGTGTAGTCAATCAAATTTATTCTATTTTCAAAAAGTATTGTATCCTATATTTAATAAAATTCATTATATTCTTAAACTATATTCTCTCCTCTCCTTTCATATAATTATTGTTGTCTATTTAAACAAACATATATATATATATATATATATATATATACCAAAATTATTGCATTTTCTTATTTTTAAATTTTAAATTTAAACGTGTATCAAATCACTGCTTAAACAAAGAAACTTAAATAATATTAAACTGAAAATAAAAAATAAATCCCTCCCTTGGGGTTATCTCCAAATAAGGGTTTGCACTATTTTTTTTTACATTTAATGGTAAGGCTGAAAGGCCACAAAATAAATGAAAAATTATTCATATAAAGATAGATGAAATATAAATCCCAAAATAATTATTTCAAATAGATTTAACAATTCATAGTAAAAATTATTTCAAATCATTTCATCTATCCATGATAACTGATAACTAAATTTATAGCTTCTTAAATTACCTTTGGGAGGATCCAAAGAGGCCCAATCTCTATATTCACAACCTTCTTTTTATCGTTAAAAGTAAATTTTGGCTTTCTAAGAGTCCCTAGCCTCATGGATTTTTCAGCTTAATTTATTCAGACAGGATTATTGAACCCTCTTCCTCTTTCGGGGCTATGACTACCAACTAGACCTTATCCTCCTTCCTTAACATATGAAACAGACTTGGCTTCTCTCCCTTGATACCTTTTCACATCTTTCCTCTGACTGGTGCCTTAGTCCACTTAGGCTATGATTAAATGGAAAGGGATCTTACTCATACAATATCAGTAATCACTATTACTTAGCACAACAATACATACCACCATTTATGAATATTTTTTTGCAGCAGCCTTACCCTCCCATTATTGTAAATTGTTTGGAATTTATGATTGTAAACATAAAGAGATCAACCAAATCTTTGGTCTACAACTTGCATTTCCTTTAAAACTACCATAATCCATGTCAATATTCACCTAATCATTTGATTTCATTAATTCATTGTACTATTGTGATGAGTGAGTTGGGCAGGCAAGAAAATAAATTATTTGCAGAATGATATTCCAATATGTTGAGGGTAAGGTACAACTATCAATTTATAAGTATTTATTTTCAAATAAAATGGTAAAAGGGAGTAAATTTATTCCATGGGAATTCAAGGCATGTGGTCTATGCATCATACATTTTATAACGAGGAATTGGTATATATATATTAAATTAAAAATTAATTAATTTTCAAATCAGATTGAGTAAGGTTCAAAATTGCACCTGTGATTTCAGAGCCCAAAATTTTGTCGTTGCCATCTAGATTTTGCAGCTTGTATTTCGCTTTAATTTTGATCTAAAGTTGGGAGGAAAAGGAAAGAAAATGACAATAATAATGAGAGTTTTGCAACATATTAATTTGAATCTATGAAAGGTGATAGAACCAAAATTGTTGATGGATGGTCATGGTGATATTTAATTAGTTAGTAGGCATAGAAACATACAAGCACTCTGACATGTCTAGTCTACTCCCTTAAACATATATTTTGTTCCTGGTCTTAAACATAATTTGATAAGTGTTGGTCAATTGGGGCAGAAGGGATACAGAGTTATCCTTTAAGGACAAGAGTGTGCTATATATGACAAGACCCTAAGCAAAAAACTGATAACAAATGTGCAAATGATGAGGAATATAATCTTTCCTCTAATAATGAATTACACTGATCAGGCTAATACATTACAGTTGCATGTTCTAATGATTACTGGTTATGGCACTTTTGGTTTGGACACTTGCATTTTTCTGGTTTAAGTTGTTGCGGTAGAAACAAATGGTTAGAGGATTACCTCCCATCAAAGAACCTGCTAGTATCTGTGAGTATCGCATATTGGGAAAGCAACACCATGAGATTTTGCCAAAGAGAGTTTAATACAGAGCAAAGAAACCTCTTGAGCTAGTGCATATAAACTTGTGTGGACCTATGAGGACACAATCAATTGGTGGAAGTTCTTACTTCCTCACTTTTATTTGATGACTATAGTAGAAAGACTTAGGTTTAATTCTTGAATAAGAAGTAATATGAAACTTTTTCAAATTTCAAATAATTTAAAGCCTTATCATAGAACCAAAGCGATCGTCAGATCAAGGTATTGAGGTTAGATCATGGTGGAGAATATGATTCGAAGGAATTCCATGAGTGATGCAAACAACATGAAATTAGAAGACAATTTACAACCAGATACACACTACAATAGAATGGTGTAGCAAAGAGAAAGAACAAGATAATTATGAACATGGCAAGGAGCATGCTGAAAGGAAGAAACTTGTCTAATGAGTATTGAGTAGAAGTAGTTGCATGTGTTGTTTATTTGATAAATAGATTACCTAAAAAGAATGTGATTAACAGAGTACCAAAAGAAGCATGGTCAGGTATATCTTTCAGTGTATCTCATCTCAGAGTGTTTGGATGTGTAGCTTAGGCACATGTTCTTAAAGAACTAAGAGGAAAATTGGATGATAAAAGTGAAAATTTCATATTTACTGGTTATAGTGAGCAATCAAAAGCTTACAAATTGTATGACCCTATCACCAAGAATACCGATATTAGCATAGATGTTGTGTTCAAAGAAAAATATTCATGGAATGGGACTATAGACAAAAAAATTGATGCACAAGCAACACTGATGGAAGAAGATGATGTGGCAGAGAAGGAGTAACAAGAATCACAAGAGTAGACACTAGCAAGGAATCCAAGATTTATAGAGCAGCATGGATCTTCAAGTAAACCAAAAGATCGAGATTCTCCCACCAACCACTCAGGTGATGAATCAAGAAATCGTACGAGAAATATGAGAATTATGAAAGATATTTATGATGATTTGGATGTTAGTTAAAAATTTCTATTTTTGTCATTCCAACCTTCTTCGTTTGAAGAAGCAATTAGAGATGAAAATTTGGTGCAAGTCAACAATGAAGAAATTGAAGCTATTGAAAATAATGATACATGTGATTTGGTTGATTTACCAAAGGATAAAAACCTCATTGGTGTGAAGTGGGTGTACATGACAAAGTTGAATGAGAAAGGTGAAATTGACATATTTAAAGAAATAATTTTAGCAACAGGATTCTTAGAGCAACTGAGAATAGATGGAGAAACATTTGCTCATGTAGCCAAATTGGATAATGTAAGATAAGTTCTAGCCACAAAACTCAAAACAAGTAGAAAGTATATCAGATGGATGTGAAATCAGCCTTCATGAATGGAAATCTAGAAGAAGAAAATTATGTGCAACAATCACTAGGTTATGAAGTTGAAGGTAAAGAAGACAAATTTTACAGGTTGAAGAAAGTGTTCTATTGACTCAAGAAAGCACCTAGAGCTTGGTATAGCATAATTGACAGCTACATGATCAAGAATTGATTTTTCATAAGCAACATTGAACCTACCTTGTACACAAAGGTAAATGAGCATGGACAAATTTTGATTATTTTCTTATCTATTGATGGCATGATATTTACAGGCGATATTAATTTAGATGAATTTAAAGTAGCCATGATGATGAAAAATCTTGGTCTCATGAAATATTTTCTTGGCATAGAAGTTGAGCAATCTGAAAAAGGAATTTTTATTTGTCAAACTAAATATGGTAGAGATTTGTTGAAAAGATTCAGATTGGAAAATTTCAAACTGGTCCCTACACCAGTTGCAATAGGTACAAAGATAAGTAAGGATGATGAAGGATCAAATGTCAATCCAACTCTATTTGATATATTGGTTGGCGTCCTCATGTATCTCACAACTACAAGACCAGATATTATGCAAGGACTTTGATTTCCATATTTATGGAGACTCCAAAAGACACACATTGGAGTGAAAGAAAAATAATTATGAGATACATAGTAGGAAAAAGAGATTGTGGAATAATGTATTCAAGTACAAAAAAGAAGGATTTGATTGGATAAAAAAACATTGATTTTGTAGGCAGTTTGGATGATAGGAAGAACACTTATGGTTATGTGTTCCATCTTATTTCAGGTGTGATAGCATGGCCATCTAAGAAGCAACCTATTGTGACACTATCATGAGCGGAAGCAGAATATGTAGTAGCAAGATCGACAATATGTCAAGCATTTTGGTTAAGAATAGTATGAGATGGAATCAAATAGAAACAATAAGGATCAACAACAATATATTGTGAGAACACCTCAGTGATTGCGCTACCCAAGAATAGTGGGTTTCATCAAAAGGAAAACATATTGATACTAGATTTCATTTTATTAGATAACTTGTGAGCAATGGAGAATTTCACTTGAAGCCTTGTAAATCGAGTGATCAATTAGCTGATATATTTACCAAGCCATTAGAAAAATATGTGTTTTGAGTTTCTCAAAAGAAACTTGGGTGTTGTAAGCCTAACTAAGACGGAGACCAACAATCATGTTTGAGTTGTCATGAGTCATGTCTTAGTTTAGCAGTCATAATTAAGGGGGAGCGTTAAAATAGATAATTACTCCCGGATGAAGAGTTTTCTATATTATAGAGTCAGTTAATTGAGCATTGAGTCAAGTCGAGTTAAGTGATAGATGAAATGAGTGTGTGGTTGCATGTCAAGTTATTTTAGGCGAGTCGCTAGTTGGAAAAGGTTAAATACCCTTCACCAGGTTCATTGTAATGAATCAAGTTTGTGTGATCAATAGAAGTGTTGCAACTTGTTTTATTGTGTGGGTGAATTTTTTGTGTTATTTTGTGCTTCTAGTCCTCTACCTTTCAAACATAAGGTAAGGTACAATTGAAATTTTATTAAGTATTTCTTTTCAAATAAAATTGTAATAGGGAGTAAAGTTATTCCATGGGATTCAAGGCATGTGGCCTATGCATCATGCATTTGATAACAAGGTATTAGGATATATATATATATATATTCGCATCGCATTGAGCACGTTTTCTTTAATTGCACCCGTGCTTTGTGAGCTCCAAAATTTTCTTCGTTTGCATTTGGTCATTTTCGAGTTTGCTGAGTGAGAAGCCACAATGAAGATAATATAAGAGTATGCGTAAGTATTAATGAATCTCACATGCTAGGGAGAGCTAAATGCCAGATGAATGGCCATGGTGATATTTAATTAATTAGTAGGCATGGAAACATGGGAGCACCGTGACATTTATAGTCTACTCCCTTCGTTGAGCCGAGACTTCATGGCCAAAAAAAAAATATATCCCTTTCCTGATATTTAGTTTTCCTTATTCTAGAGTATTTCCTTGATCTCATTTTGTTTGACTGCTCACTAACCTTAGCTATGTAGCATACTGATATGGGTTTCTTTCAAAAGCATAAAACTGTGTGAAAGGCCATTTCAATGTGCTTTATCGCTACTTTAACCCCTTAAAGATGCGCAAGTTGATACCATTTTTTTATAGAGGCTTACTTTTATCACTGCTTTCAAAATCCAAGGAAACATTTTAACATGAATGGAATAGGCCTTTCTTTCTCCAAGTTGCAGAGTTTTGTATAGTAAACCGAGGTTCTTCATTGGGGACCTGTTTGTTCATATTGTACATCGAGGGCAAGGGAAACCTGAAACTAGAGTGAGTTGGGTGAAATTATCACACTTTTTAGCCGGGAAGGCAATAGAAAGTTTGATTTCCATGAACCAACTCCCAAGAAGAAATAGAACAAAATGGGCATAAACAGTTGGTTTGCTATAGAAAGAAGAGGGTGGGCTTTCTTTCAAAATGAATCCTTCCTAGCATTTATATAAATTAGAAATTTCTTTGGCTTTTTGGAATGGGAAAGGGTATTAATGATGTTTTCGGAAACATGTAGCCTGTCAATAATACGTTGTTCCTAGCACATCCAAAAAAACAGGTATTAAAAAATTATGCACATCAAATACGGTCAAATTCTATCTTTGGATGTAACCACTATATTAAATATGGAAAGAATTGAAAATCTGCATTACATATTGAATTAGAAAACGCCTATTAATGAAAAATCACTCTTTGACTATATATATACAATACAACATAGAGGGGGTTTTGAAGACAATATCTGAGACAATTTGCTGGGAAATCGTCTTAACTTGAGACAAAAGAAACTTGTGGTTTGTCTTATATATTGTCTTTAAATAAGTGTCTCAAATTATTATCTTAAAAAATTGTCTCTATAAAGACAATATATAAGACAAACATTATTGTCTCTTAGGAGACAATTTCATTTTTGTCTCTTGAGAGACAATAGTTGGGATTAAAGACATATTGTCATAATATTTAAGACAAAAGCACTTTTGTCACTTTAAAGACACTATAAGACAATGAATCAAAATAAAAATCTCATCATTGAAATAAATCAATATAAAAAAGTATTTAATTAAAAATAAACTGCGATATCATTGATTAATTCATGTTAGGAGGCAGTGGAATGGAACCACCAACATCTTGCTAAAAAAAAGTATTTAATTAAAAATAAATTACAATAACATTGATTAATTTATGTTAAGGCATGGTGGAATAGAACCACCAACAAGTACTCTTCAATTAAACTATCACCCTTTAAAAAATTATGTAAAAAGTTATGGTAGTTCTTAAAACTATATATATATAAACATTGATTTTTAAAAAATGCAATGCTTAACCCATAATGACATGATGATTATAGAATCTATAATGATGCAACCTCTATTTTAAATTAAATAAAAAATAACTCAATAACTCAATAGAACTACTCAATGTCAAGCCCATGTAGCATTAATGACGAAGTTTGATTCATTTCGTGAAAATAGGAAGATTTTATATTAGGACGAAGTATGTAAGTATCTCTCAAATCCTTATAGGAGGTCAATTTTCTATAATACCCTTTATTCATTTTTCAGTTTGTACGACTGGGATATTGAAATAAGCTAGTCATTATTAAAGCACGTTTTTCCCATTTTTGGATATTCTTATTTGAATTGTAAAGTCAATGCAACAAATCTAACGTAATACGAACTAAAGTTTTGTTAATTTACAGCAAAACGGCTTCCATAAATAAAGGCAACGAGGATAGGTTAAATGTGCGAAATCTTAGTAAACTCTATAATTGGAGATGTCAAAGTAGTGCATACCAACATGTCCTGCTCTTCTCTCTAATTGGACTCCTCAAAGTAGTAGATGTGCTTCATAAGAAATAACTTTTCAAATTAAATTGTAACTTTCCTTACAACTTTAGTAGATGTGCTTCATAAGAAATAACTTTTCAAATTAAATTGTAACTTTCCTTACAACTAATAAAGTAGAGGGTGACTAGAAAGAACCAATTACTCTGTTTCAGGTCAGAAGAGGGCTTACAAACAATCAATGTCAAGATGCCAAAAGTTGAGTAGAACAGATGGCAAAAAATTAACGTATACATTTCTGAAATTATTGGATTATTCAACGGTTTTGCTGCGCTGTACTACAGTATTGCTGGAAGCCTTTGTGATTCTGTCAACGAAATTTAAAATCAATCTCTCTCTCAATTTCTGTTTCGACTGAGTGAAATGCATGAAAAGATTCAATTATCTGTACTCAATTAAGGACGGTGATCAGGATTCCATGTAACTTCAATATCGGTTCAACTCTGAGTCATATCAATATGGCTTTATCAACTCGTGTGATTCATATAAAGTGATGAGAGCCATATCAACTCACGTGAACCATCTTTACCAATTGTAGCACATGGATAGAACATATTAGCATGTAATTTCAGTTCGCTCACACAAGATTTTCCACACATTTTCGGCAGTTCATTAAAGGGCAAACGGCGATCTTGCCCAATGAAGTCACCGGTCAGAGATGCAGGTGATCTTGTTACAGAAACGAATGGGCAGGTAGAATCACCGAGCGTCCTACTCAATATATTGGCTATATATCACTACCCGGGTATAAAGGTTGCAAACTCGTCTCTCCATTCCACCCACAGATGGAGATAATCGAAGCTCAAGAGTCCCGGAGTCGCAGTGATAAGGTCACAGCTCCCGAGAAGAAAATTATTCTGTTTGCCCTCAGGCTTGCAATTTTGGAGAAGGCCGCCAGCGGGCTTGGAACCTTGGCCTTCGTCTGGGCCACCGTCGTCCTCCTCGGAGGCTTCGCACTAAATTTAAAGAAGGTAGACTTTTGGTTCGTGAGCATAATATTGTTGACAGAAGGGGCTCGCATCTTCAGCCGAAGCCACGAGCTGGAATGGCAACATGAGACGACGATATTATCTTTGTACACATTCAGAGACGACGCTAAACGAATCTGCAGGTGCTTTAGACACAAGCAAACCCAGAGCCCGAAGATGAACATCCGGGAACAAAATTCTGCTGTCGAGAATCATGATTTGTTAAAGAGAAGTTGGTCCTCGTGTAGGATTCAATTGCTGCCTTACACCGGGTGGCTCTCCTTATCCCGAAACGCCACCAACATGCTTACCTGGCTTCAATTGGTGTCTGCATCTACATGCGTCGCCTTGTCCCTTTATGGACTAGCCAGGCAAGACTTTGGCGTAGCTTCAGGTAGCGATACCAAGAGTCTAAAATTGGTTCTCAATATTTTCTACGGTCTATCCCTAGGCGTAGCGCTTCTGTTCCTGCTTGAGAAGGCCTACTGGGAATGGAAGATCATTGCACAAAAATTGCTGTCGCAGGTGAGCACAGAATATGGCTTCACTGATTCGGAGGTCCCCACGTTTCGACGATTTTTCTATGATACATATTCGCAGTGCATCAATGGAAGCATTTTCGATGGTTGGAAGATGGAATTTGTGTCATACAGCATGGAGCTGCTGCTGTCCAGCTGTTGTGATCGACAGCTGACGGGGGCTCGAGTTCTGTCGGCGCTGGTGATTAAAGATCAGTATGCAGAGGAGACATTGAGGGCAATCGGAACCAACCGAGATGTGGTGGAGAGGCTGACCGAGATACTCAATTGGAAGAACCATCATGAGCAGGAGATTCGAAGAGCGGCTGCGGAGATCATCTCCAAATTGGTCAAGAAAGACCGGAATCGCATTCGGGTGACGACCATCGTTAGGGCCATGGAGTCCATAGCGTCTCTGCTTTACGATAGCAAACAGATTGAAATATATTCGACGAAGTACGGGGATGCATACATTTACTCGGTCTACAGTGTCCTGGGACTGCGGATACTGAAAAGTTTGCTCATCGAACACGACAACTGCGCTAAGATCCGAACCTGCAGAGGGCTGCTTTCCAAAATCATAAGACTCACAGAATTAAATCCCAATGCGCCCGAATACCAAATCAAGACGGTAAAGCTCGCTCTGCAGCTTATGAGAATGCTGGCAAGCGGTACAGGCTCCACAGGAAAGGCGTTCAGGAGAGGCATCTCGGAGATAGTCTTCGCCATAAGTAATCTAAGAGACGTTCTTCATTACAGAGAAGTAAAGACCCATGGTCTGCAAATCCTGACCATCGACACATTGACGAGCCTGGCTCTCGAAGAAGAGGGCAGAGAGAGCATCGGCGGCACTGGCGGCGTTTTCCGTAGCCTCTTCTCTGCATTTTACATGGAGAGGAGTTATATTGCAGGAGGACCCGGCGATGACGAAACGAGGGAGCTCGTGAAGAAGGCAGGAGAAGCCCTGACTCTGCTTTCACTCGAGAATAAACAAAACTGCAGAAGAATGATGAACCTTAAGCTGCGGAAAAATCGCCCGAATTTGATCGCGAGCCTCATCTCTGTGCTGGACGACCCAATTCAGGGTTTTCATGTGCTGGACGACCCAATTCAGGGTTTTCATGTAGCCAGAATTCTTCGGAATCTGTGCGCATATTCAGAGGCAGATTACGTTGAATTCAGGAAAATCACTGCAACAGCAGCTAAGGTAGAAGAGTGTATTCAATTAATAGCATTTCTTTTTGAAATTACAACTGATCTGCACTGGGGCTCGATCTGATCCCAACAGTTTCATCCGATGGATTAATTTATCGTGATATTTTTTTGTCAGGTTTTGAAGTTTGTGATGGAGAAACCGGGTAAACATCAAGAAGCAGCAATAGGACTTGCTGCTCAGATCTTCAAGTTCATAACCAAAACGGATCTCGATCGTCTGTTCGAAGAATCGGGCGGTATAACAAGGAGATCGCTGATTTTGGAACTTGTAAAGGTTTTCGGGAGGCACCCGCGTCCATCAAAGGAGTTTCCAAGTATTAGAAGATTTAGCATCGAGCTTCTGATCGGTGTTTTGGAGATCGACAGGATTGCAGTATTAAGCAGTTTGACCATGGAAATGAGATCGGAATTGGAGGAGACTTTGGAGGCGGTGATGGAAACCACGTCGGAGTTGAAGAGTTACAGTACATTCTCCGGCAGTGTGGGATTGAGTAGGCATCGTCTCCCTATTTCATCCCTCGTACAGTCTGCCATGGACTTGCTTCATGATTAATTTGGTGAGATATCTTTGTGTGCTTTCATTGAAATTTTGTAACCTGGCATAATGGAGGGCCAACTCTGATCAAGATGCTTTATTTTATTTTTATTTTAATACTTTATTAGTTTTCTTATTTTAAAGAATTTAGTTTTCTTATTTTAAAGAATAAGTTTGATTTAAAATAGGTGTGTTCAGCATATATCCATTTTTATTTATTTCAATACTTTATTAGTTTTCTTATTGGAAAGAATAAGTGTGATTTAAAATAGGTATGTTAACCATATATCAATTTTTATTTATTTTAATATTTTATTACTTTTCTTATTTGGAAGAATAAGTTTGATTTAAAATAGGTATGTTCAGTATATATAATTTTTTATTTTATTTTAATATTTTATTTGTTTTTTTATTTGAAAGAATAAGTTTGATTTAAAATAGGTATGTTTAGCATATATCAATTTTTATTTCAAATTTATTGAAGGTTTAGAGAGATTAAATTCAATAAGATGTAAAAAAAATATTATTATAAAATTTGAAAAAATATTAGCATATTTAAAATTTGAGTTGTGTCAATTTTTTATATATTTTGAGTTATAAAATTTAAAAAAATATTTGTATTTTTAAAAATTTGAGTTGTAGATTTATTATAAAATCTGAGGAAATATTTGTATTTCTAAAAATTTGAGATTTCTCATTTTTTTTTATAGATCCTAGTTAAAATAGATTTATGCTCATTTTGAGCTACATACTAATAAAATGTTTTAACTATAATAATTTGTTTTCACTTGATTTATATAATATATACATAGTTGACAATAATTCATGTTTTCCATATTAAAATGATAAATATTCAAAAGTGAAAAACATATATATTCATAAGTTTTAATATTTATATTTTTTGTGATTAGTGTATTTTAAAATGTTACATGTGAATTGTAAATCTACATTATATCTTGAATTAGAAAACACTTATTAATAAAAAAATATTTTGTGGCCTCCTCTTCTATATGTGATGTTAAATTTTTTTACTCAACCTACATATTGAAATATTTGATTTATAATTATTATTAAACAATTTTGGGTTATTAATAATACTTTTTAAATGATACATATTTAATATATTTATACATTTTATAGATAAATAAGAATTTTTTTAGTTTAAATTATTTTGTTTAAATATATGATTTTTTTTAAAGCAAATTTCAACAAATAATGATTTAATTAATCCGAATTTTTTTTTTAAATATTGAAATAAATTAGAAAAGTCTGAAATCAAATATCTTTATTATATTAAAATATTAATATTACAATTTTAATATATTTCTATTAAAAATAATCGGCAAGTGTGGAAAAGAGAGTCATGGCAATTTTGATAGATATATTGAACTAACTTATCCATGGAGTCTAAATATAACTTTGAATAACCAAGTAGAGTTATATAAACCACTATAAGGAAAATCAATCTTACCAAAAACTCACAAACTTACTAGTTAATAATTTTGAGTAATCCCAATAATATTAGAAAGAAAAATTGGGTGATAGATATAAGTCGAAAATCCATCATTAAGAAGATTGTTTCAATCTTGTCATCCATTTCAGAATATCAATTCATCTATGTACTATGACATAAAATACGCTAGCAAAGTCATTATCCAACCAAACAATTTTTTGACCTTTTGAAACAGCGTGTGAATAGCTTTCGATTCCTTAATTCATATGACATTACCCATGGAGTCAAATCCAATAGCCAAGTGATTAAATGAGGGTCATGCTAGGAGGTTGATGACACATGGCCCACAACCTTGAAATTATGAAACCATTATGATTAATACAAGGAAGATTCCCTCCACTCATGAGAAATCCAATGGGAAATATACGAGTGAGATCGTCACAGTTTTGGACTCAATTTATCTGTGCAATATGTAAAGCACTCAACATGCATGAGAGTATTAAATTAAAGATTATAAAATTAGTTGGGTCATCTGTATGCCCTTTGTTAGGTCCATGGTCAATCTATGTAGTTTGGTTCTCTTGATGTGGAATGTAACAAATGTCATGGACCATGACCTCTTCCACACAGAGTTCTCTTTTTCTATGGCCATCATCTGTTTCAATTTTGACTATTGGATAGATGTCGAAGTATGATGATAGCTTATGTTACAAAGAGTTGGAATGAGAATTTGCATGTCGGAAAGGTTTGGAGATAGAGTTTTCCCCTGACTTTAGCCATGGAATCTCGTTAGGGTAATTGAAGACAAACAACACATGCTCCTAATGTTAATGTTAGGATGGCCGAACATTAAAATCATCTCATCGCTCTAATTTTGTGTATGGAACAGCTGGTTGCTCAACTAACAACAACAATAGCTATTGATAAAACATCAACAATTGATTTAGAGGCAAAATGACGAATTTTATACTCTAAGAAATCAACTAGAGAGATTTTGGCGAGGAAGTCCGCATAGTCTCACCTAAAATATCCTTATGTGATTTTTATTTGTTTCTCTCTATTTCCATGCTCCATTTGAATTTTGGTTGCATCTTTGGAGGGCATTTCTACATATGATGTTTTTAGTGACATTCATATAACGTTGTAAGTACTTAGAATGTAAGTACTTAGAATGGTTATTATTTAGAATGGTTATTATAAAGAGTATGTACATAAATATTTTTATTATTTTATATTTTAATTATGTACCAAATAAAATGTTTTTATAAAAATTTCATATAAAAATTTCATTATAACTTGATGTAATTGTGTTATGTTATTATAAAAACTGTGTTATTATAACTTCTCATTTACTATGTAAATAAATTTCACATTCAAAATGTTAATTTATCCATTTTTTCATTAGCACTAAGGTTTAATTTTACAAATGTTTGTTATATGTATTGGTTATCCAAATAAATTATGAATTTTTGAATTTATTTTAATTTATATCAATAATAATAAAAATTTCACAATAATAGTCAATAGTTTTTAACTACAATGATTGGGATGGTGGCTTGCCATCTTATGCACCCAGGTACAAGTCAAACATGTATTAATTAAACTTAAGGAATTTTCTAACGAATTGAATTTTAAACTCCAAAAAAATCTTTGTCATAACACTAATAAGTTCGCATTTTCCATAAATATATATATATATGTCAAAAATAACTTTAGTAAACCAAATATATTTTTCATAGTATATGGGTTAATTTAATAGAATGGTTGGCGAACCAATAAGTCCCAAATTTCCTAAAAAATCTATAAGTAAAAAATGACTTTGGTTTATTAAATACATTTTTCAAGGTATTTTTTTATTTCATCAATGTTTTATTTCTGAGTTGGTATGAAAATGAATATTAGTTATTTTTTGTATTTTTTTAATATTAAATTTTCATTTACTAATTTTTTATTTTTATTTTTATCATTATTAATTTCAATTTCTTTGTTTTTTTTAATCTTATTTCTTAATTGTATAGTTTTATTTTTATTTTATTTTCAAGTAGTTCACTCATATTTTAAATTGTTTATTTTATTAATAAAATAATTATCTAAAAGGTTAAAAAAAAATATTTAAATTATGTAATTAAAATTTTTATAAAATGATTTAAATTTAAATAATATGTGTGAAGTTAAAATGATTTAAGTGTTTTTAAATAATTAATTTTAAATGACAAAACTTCATGAACAAAATTTTGAAATTATGAGAGTGAGTTGTCATAGTAAAGAAGAGTGACAAAAACATTCAATAATAGTTATACTTCAATTTCGTAAAGTCACACTTTTATATATGAATTGAAATTTGATTTATTATGCACTATATAGAAAATTATAAACACAAAATAATATTCCAAATTATTATGACAATTTTCATTGTGTTGTATCAAAGTGAGCTAAATTTTTTTTTGCTTAAGGCCAAAATCTATATGTAAATATATAGCCTTAAAAATCACCTAATGGCATTTGCTGAAAGAGGATTTGAACATACACTTGGATCATAGGAGTTATAGTTACTTCAATAAATTTTGATGTGAGATATTTAAGTTATAAAATTAATGTGAATTTAATTTTCACATATATAGATATAAAATTTATTCATATATATATATATATATATAATTGGAGCAGGCTATAATGTGACTTTTTGAATATTCTGATCACCCGAAAATCGCATTCTTCCTGTCAACGAAAAAATGTGGCCCCTTCGGCCATTCCGCTCCTGGTTAGCTCTGTTTTCGTCTCCTTTAATCCTCCACCTCTTCATCTCCATTACGCCCATTACTTTGCTGGATGCATGCATTAACTTCGCTCTCCAACCTCGCCACACTTCCCCCACCGCGTGAATTCTATTTCAATTTTTTCAGCGACAAAATTTCATCCCCTGATTCCCTATTTGCGTGCCCTTGCCCAAAGCACCGACGAAACAACAAGGCAACTCCATTTCAAACTGGGATAAACATTGTCGTTTCCCAAAGGTACGTAGACATGCACATAATGACCAGACACGTAATGGCCATGAGAAACTCTGCTTTTAAATGTTCATTTCATTTCTATCGAGGGGGGATTTTCCTATTTTTTTGAACCACACCTAATTGACTGCAAAGGTTATGTTTGTTTCTTCTAGAATGCTTGAGTTAATGAGTTACAAAAATACTCAATTAATCAGTTACATAAATAGAGAAAGAATCATATACTTGCAGGGAAACAAAAAATTAACAATAGTTATGAGTTTATTTGCACATTATACTCATTATTCGATTACATAGTTAAAAAACCTTATTCAGAACACCTCTTGGATACACTTTGATGTTTTCTAGAGGGAGTATTTTTTTATTTGAGTATAACAGCGGAGTTCATGCATCGCCAGTGCAATGATAAGGAAGCAACTGTAAAAACAATATGGATTTTTTTTATGGGTTTGAGAGTGAAAAGTTGTAGAGAGTAGGAAAATGGGGTAGAATCCCTTTTCTAGCATTCATTCCCAGCTAATACATCTAGCCCAAAAAAGTGAAATCCCTTGCATCGGTGGTCTAATTTTTTAAATTTATAAGAAAATATGCACACTACCAATTTCGAATTTGCAAGTTTAAAAGAAAAAATGAAATAGGGGAAACTGAAATGCAGTCCATAAAATACAGCCAATGTTCACTAACCATTTGACCCTTTTCTTAAACCTTTTAATTGGTAACACTGCACCCCATTCGATATAGAATAATGCGTTATGAATCCTACTAGTACAGTATGACATGAAACTAATACACATGAATAAGAAAGTTTAAATACGTTTCCCTTGCTTTTTGATCCAACATATGAATGGAAGCACATATTTTAGTCTCCAGAAATCCAAACCCAGGGCCTAGCCAATTAAACTCATAGTGTTCACAACAAGACAACATTGGAGACATTGATATAAAGAATCAACATAGAGAAAAGCACATGGGACAACCTTATTAATGGAACTAAACTTATGAAAAATCAATGGTTGGCACAAGATTTAACATTGAGACTGTGTTGTCGAATTGTAATAGACAGAGAGCTAGCAAGAAGAATTCAGTACAGTAAAGTTATGTGTTTATTTTTACTCTGTAGTTGATGCACAATGGAAGTTTGGCTTTAAACCTGAGAATGTATACCTTTTCAAATATTGATAACTAAAAGTTAGAACTAGATGTGGAATTACATTGTTCGATCTGTTGTGCTACTAGTGCCAGAGGTTCTTGAAATGCTTCTCAGCATTCAGATACTGAAACAAAGGGGATACATTGAGAATATGGGATTACATACCTGAAACATTTTAGGGCAATATTGGACTCTGGAAGTGGCATTTCAGCATTGCAGGGTCATTTCAAGCACACTATATTGGCGTTTTAGTATTTAGAAAATGCATCGAGTGAAAATTGGCCATGTTTCAAACCAAAAATTTGAAAAAAAGATATATATATATATATATATTCCAAGAAACACATACCACCTTTCATTTTTTTAAAGAAACTCGATAAATATATCTAGACACAATTCAACTTTTCTTAAATTTGAATTTCCACTTCCCTGGTCTTCGTATCTGTTTCAGTGCACACGCTACTACCACTACTGCGTGGAAGGATACTTAGGAGTTTCCTCACAAACTAGT